>JAAGKR010003751.1:6995-54227 GCA_011419295.1 Clarias macrocephalus
GAGGAGTGCAACGCGCAGTCGGTCTGTGGAGTACCTGGTGGGATTGAACTCAAACACAAGATCCAAAGATGTTAAAAACACACTGCACTTCCCATATGTGCCATCCCATTTATCCGGTAAGGCTATGAACACATCAGAAGAGGAAAGGGGGGGGAAAGGGGGCGGCGCCGTTGCCGCCGCGGTGGGCGTGGCAACAGCCGGCTGAACAGCCGCCTCGCGGAGGGTCGCGTTCTCCTGCCGTAGCTCCGCCACCTCGCGGCGCAAAACCCCGACATCTTGGAGCTCCTTACGGAGAAAAGCAACTTCACCACGAAGTTGCGTGGATGGTAGACCCAAACGCGGAAGTAGCGCGAGCAGGCAGGATAACCACGCGTTTAATCTCAGAACTCTCTTACACGAAGAGCAAGGATTTACACAAATAAACCTGCGTTCTAGCGACACACACTCAATCGAGGAAGCAAACCGAATTGGTGAGTACTCACGTGAGAAGCGGTAACGCATCGGCGAAGGCATGAATTGAACTCAATGACTGAGCGATGTGACGCGCCATTTTGTTTCCTTTTATGCGTTCCTGAAAGCGCGACCGTCTTACTTCCGGGTCCTCGTGCCGGTCGCGGAGTGAGTGTGCATGACACTGGGCCTGTATTGACTAAGCGTCTCAGAGTAGGAAATCACTCCCAAGTGGGCAAAATTTTTAGGACACATTTTTGTCCTACTTTTAGGAGTAGGAGTAAGAGCAATTAATCAACGTTCTTAAAATAGGAAATCCCATCTCCATTCATCCGTTTAGCCAGAGACGCGTGTGGAGGAAAGACTTTACACTAATTGACATGGAGCTCATAAAAGACACATTTGGATAAAAATGTAAAAAACAAACAAACAAAAATTTTTTTTTATCCCATGCTGTTTTATCCCATGATGTTTGTAACTGGTTAATTAATGAATCTGCAGTATGTTGTCTCCACAGGTGACTGATACCGTACAGATTTTAAGTAACAGTGAAGATGCAGCTTTGACACAGTCGACAGTGTTGGAAATAATAAATCACACTCTGCTCTTACAGCACCACAGATCATACACAGATTCATACACTTTCCCCTTCAAGCTGCTGAGTTGTAGGCATCATCCATGGCAAACAAATGAAAATAATTATATTTATATCTACATTTCATGTATTTATATTAAAATATTTGAGTGTACACAACCTCAGTTATAAGCAGCACTTCATCACTTCATTAAAACACTGTTTCACACTCCTCAGGGGTACATGCGGCAAACTGACAGGTGGCACTGATGCTTTTACAAATTAAGTTTAAAGGTAGTGCAGAATTTTTCGTTAAATATTTCTTGACATTTCACTCCCGCCTAGGCACACATAATGCGGTCATCCTCTCTCCCGTTTCGCTTTCTTTTCGAAACCAATTTGATCAGATTATGACAGCCCTACACAGCTCTATTATAGGGGCTTAAACAGTTGTGATAGGAGCAGTCTGATAGCTCTTTCCTGATATGACGACATTGAGGCCTACCTACAAACATTCAAGCTGACAACTGAGTGAGAGGAATGGCCAAGAGGGGATTGGAGATTGGCCCTTATCCACCTCCTGACGGAAGCGACACAGAAGACATCCTTCTCCTAGTGAGCAGGGTGATAATGACTGGTTCTGAGAAGAGATTCTTGACTGATGTGGTCTCTACTGTAGCAAAGCCTCTACACAGTTATTTCAGTAGTTCTACCGAGCCAACATCTCACCCAACTCGACACCCTCCTCTGGGTCACAGTCCAGCTCAGGAGATAAAAACAAGTAGCTCCCGACCCCTTTCTATGATGATCACTAACGCCCCTACAGAGCCAGAGATGAATATGTGAAATAAAGCCAGGGAAATAAGAAGTTCATTATAGAACAGCTAAAACTAAAAGAACATCAAGTTAATTAACGATGATGTATAATTGGGGAAGTTCCTTAAATTCTTTACCCATACAGAGATACCTGTATGCCTTGTGGAAAGTTCTGCTGACACTAGCATGAAAGTCGGCTTTACACAGCAAAACACCACGTTGAGAATCTGTTTCCAAAACGAAACGAAAACAAATCGAATCGCAAATCCAAGACAAAACGGCTCTGTTTCCAGAGACAAAAAGCTCTGACAATCGAACAAAGAGAAAACGAGTGTCTGTTTCAGACAATGGGTCGCACTCAAGTATAGAGCGCAAACATTTGTCATGGATGCTAATTTATTACGCTCGCACACCAGCTTTCTCTGAGACTGAACAAAAGGACGCTTTGCCGCAGATCAGCTGGAACGCAACACAGATTGAGAACCTCCCTGCTAACCGGCGCCTGGAGAGGAGGAAAAAAAAAAAAAAGGTCTGTTTATGCTTTCTTTTCTGTTGACTAGTCAACAATGTTCTGTCTAATGGACTCATGCCATCTGTTTGGATTTGACAAGAAATACACAGCTATGATGTGAAGCATAACAACCACCGTCTTCTTCATGATTGTTAGAAACAGCAGCGCTCCGGCAGCACGTTAATAATCTCTTATAAATGGGGAAAATGGAAAAAGGGTGAAAGAGGTGAAATTTCCAGCAGTAACTTTATTTATATAACAAACATCAACCATGCAAGAGCACACACTGAGCATCAAATATGCGATAGTTTGTGCGAGTGCACACATGAGAATTTAATATTACTTATTTCTCAAAAGGAAACAAATAGCTGGAAAAAGCAAACATATTGTAAGGGGTTTGACGCATGGGCGACACCACATACACAGACACTAGGGGAGGTCTTAGGGAAAAGGGGGGAATGAAGGGACAAAGGCGAGAAGGAATGCACATGCAGGTCTGGAGACTCCTGGAGGCTCACTGCGGAGCTTTACTAGGAAGACGGCCTTCCCTCCTTCAAGTGTGCGACTAATGTGATGAATCATTCATCACGATTAATCAATAATAATGGTTACGGCATTGGACTACGGTTCGGGAGGTTGCAGGTTCAAACCTCACTACCACCAAGTTACCACTGCTGAGCCCTTCAGCAAGGCCCTTAACCCTCAACTGCTCAGATGTGGGCCTGTGTGGGCAGCGCCTCCTGCGAGCTTATCCAAACAGCTTCTCCCGTTGATTGGCCAACCGGCCCAATCGGTCCAACTCTGATTGGTTCTCAGCTCTCAGGCAAGTATCTCCCGGACAACGTTCGTCTGGGCCTTGACATGAGACACACGCAGCGGCCTTTTCGTCTTTGGTGGCAGGGCCACGAAATCTGGCTCTATTCGAGAGTGCAAATGCCATGGGAGCTCCAGCAGTCTTCTCGCGTTTGTCCACAGTGCGGCGATCAAAGGGCACCATACCATTCGCACCTTTAAAGTCTCTCTGCGACTCTCCGCCTCGTTTTTATAGAATTGGGAGAAGCCCGAGATCGATTAACGATGATTAATCACATTAATCGCACACCTGCAGAAGGGGAGGCCGTCTACCTAGTGAAGCTCCGGAGTGAGTGAGGAGTGGCAAATTGATTTAGGTGCACGCCACAACCTACATTCAAATAGCTGATTTATTCAGACAGAACATTACCGTGCGAAAGCGCACACAGTTTTAAACGTGCGAAAGAAAAAAAAAAAGCTGAGCAAAATTTTCTTTTAGTTGTTATTTTTTCCTTTAAGTTCTTCTTAAGCATTTCTTGAGTATTTACATTGTTTCTTAAATAGCTCAGGTCTGTGGTGAAGTTTGGATTACACCTCATATTTAAGCAATTTCCCTCTGGGATTAATAAAGTTCTTTGAATCTTGAACATCACTGACTTTTCATTAAAAGAAGAAGAACTGCAAAAAAAAGGTAAGTGTAATCCTCAAAGCAGTAGGTGTCATTTTAAACCCTCTCATTCTACGCAGATATATAGCTATTGTTTGAAAACGGAATACAGGCTGACGCTCGAACATGAACCACTCGACGTAAAGTGCGTCGCTTTCATCACAGAACACATGCATCAGCAAACAAAAGAGGCTCATGCGTGGCTCGCGGATCCAGAAACATCCGGCTCCATTAAAGTTCCCGAGATGTTGTTTTACTGAGTTCACCTATGCACCTGAACCCATTAGCAACGTACACACTCAGAAGGAAAGAAAAAAAAAAACATAACAATGTCCCATCCTCTCTCACGACAACACCGTATTCTCCCCCGCCCCTTCTCTCACCTATCGTGCTTTATTTACAGCCATGAATTGAGGTCAGGATCTGATAAACGCATCAAAAGCAGAGGATGAACTCCATTTAGGGGCTGCTGATCAATGACGAGAGCGGTAATGGTACGCGTGGTGCGCTGAAAAACAAAAGGCTGCTCTTTAGTTAAGAGCCACGAGGAGTTAAATTGCTCTCAGTTTTATGTTTAGGATGTTATGAAAGGTTCTTTTTTGCTTGTTTAAATGAGGGCTGCGCGCAGTAAGCACCACTAAATTGTCAGGGGAAAATGTATTCATTGTAAAACAATGGTCCTTCAAAAGTGGAGCACTTCAACGAAAGCTGGAGAATAGCTAGAGGAAAGAGCGTCTCTCCTTTAAACGTCAGGATTACACCGACTGTGTTACTGATTGACTGTACACTCGCACTCGGCGGTGGTGGTGAAGAAAGGAGAAGAAGAACAACATACAGTTCCAGGTGGGTGCCTACACATCTTCAGTACTTGGCCCCCTAATCATAATAAAAATAATAGTCATCATAATAAATAGTCATCATAATAATTATAATTGTATTTACACAATTATTGCCGGGTGGCAATGGCCTTGGTGCTTGGGCCCGCTCATTGATTATTAATTATAATTACATAGAACTTTTTCAGATATTTTAAATACATAAAGGATAAAGGAACAAAGGGAACTAAAAAAAAACACACCAGTTTTTGGAGAAAACTAAAAAGATGAAAAGATGGCCTCTCATGCCAGATATGAAAAATGTCCTGTCGTGCCAGAATAATGCAATGCTCTACCAGAGTCATGCCCTTTTTAAACACTTAAAGTAATAACAGTCCACAAACCTGATACGAATCAATAGAATAATCCCACAAACCAGTTGGAAATGTATTACGTTTGTGTGTTTATTAGAAGAAAAAAGCAGCTGGTTTGTATTACGCTTGCGGCTGTTCTTGCGTTGGTGGGTGTTACGCCATGTTCTGTCCAAGCCATCCTCTGTGTCGTCCCCTAGCTTTGAAGACGTCGAGACATATACCACAGGTCGTGATGGCGCCTCCGCCTGGTTTCGATGTGACATATGAATTCCTTTTCCACATTGTAGCTTTGATGGCGTGGTACTAAATCCTCCCCTGGCAACAAAATCCTCCGCCATCATCCTGCTCTCGAAATACTTAATGCTGGCACCAATTCCTGGCTTCAAAGAAGTCAAGTTGGCTCCGCCTGCGCTTGTCTGAGAACTTTGTCTGCTTTGGTTTCTATTAATAATCCCATAAAACCCGTCTCCACTCACTCTGTAATCCCTGACATTATATTATTCCCTCAACAGCTTCTCTTTTATTCTCTCTCTTTAAGCTAATACGACTATTGCAGAGAACCTTGAACTAAAAGAAAAGCTCTCGTTCCTGAGAACACACATGGACGGCTGTTACAGTTAAAGCACTGGAGTCCCTTTTCCATAAATGCTGCATGAACAACTTCTTTCTTTTTCCTCGCTTCTAAAATCAGCTTGTTATGGGCCAAAAGCTCAGAATCGAACCCAGCTCTCATGGCAATTCATTCAGATGTGCAAGACAAAGGTCCCCGATGGCATGCGGGTACACTGGCCGCAATAATATGAGCAACACGCTCATAATATAGCGCTGGGACAAGCATCCAGATGAAAGCACAGAGGGTCATGGAGCACACGAGTCATATCTAATATAACACAGGAAGAGGAACGGCGGTGCATGAGAAATCTCCGTGGCATTTATTTTTTTTCCTGGAGAATGGCCGAATGATGATATTCTTCTAGCAATTTCTCTTAGACGATTGGGTATACCAGGCTACACACACACAAACATGATCTATTCGACCAGCTGGTCTGTGCTGAATTGAACATAATGAGCAGATGTGCTGAACTTAAAGCTACATACACTTCAAGACACCGATTCGCAAAATGTGTGTTCGAGCACAGCGGTGGGCAAAGTGGCCTAAAATTCCACTCTGCGTTCAGACTCGCACACAAGGGTGTGCTGTTATTGGGGAAATAATTACAGACAAGTAGTGTGATCAAACAGATCTATAGCTACCATATTGAAGCTGATTGTTTTCATATTTTATCGGATTACGCAGCACTTACCTTACATTTAAATCACCTCCAAAGTCAGAACTCATAACCGCTTCACATCTTATGGCTGTAGAAACTGCTCCATAGTTTATGAGTAGGAAGTCCATATTTGAAATGTTAACTTGGTCTTTTTCTAATGAGAGGTTGGAGATTTCAGTTAAATACAGCATTGCGTTTAGATTTTATGGACCATCTGTGAAACAGGTTAGTCCCGTTATCATTTACATAGTGTAGTATAGTACTGTAGCTACAAAAAAGAGAAAAAAAGTCATTGCCCTTAATGTACTCCCTGTGCTCAAGCTGATGAGGACCAGGATGGTTTCGTCATCATTAATAGAGATGAGTAGGGGCGTAACCGTATGGGAATTTGGATACGTACCAGCCAATCAGTGCACATTGTGATTCTAGTGAAAACAACCTGGCTTTAGTGCTAGGTGACTCTCTCAGGTAATTATTTTAATTCTAGATCGTACATACTGTATCGACTATATTGTCAAAAGTATTCGCTTGTCTGCCTTTACATGCATATGAACTTGAGTGACATCCGATTCTTAATCCACAGGGTTTAATATGATGTCACCCCGCCCCCTTTGCAGCTAGAACAGCTTCAACTCTCCTGGGAAGGCTTTCCACAAGGTTTAGAAGTGTGTTTATGGCCTCCGGGTGGCGCAGTGGTAAAGCGCTCGCCCTATCATCCTATCATCATTTCGATTCCTGGGTGATGCTGTAACCTCTCGCAGCCGGAGGTCTAGAGAGAGCTGATTGGCCGAGCTCTCTCAGAGGGGAGGGATGAGAGGTACTTAGTGCTCCCACATTAATCGCGGCTCTACAGCCAATCAGGGGCGTCTGTGAGCTTGCGCAAGCGGAAGGAGCGGTTAGCGCTGTCCTCCGAGTGTGTTACTCCGCCCCCGACGGTGCATGAGCGAGCAGTTTGAAAAGTGGCGGTCGGCTGGCTTCACGTGGTTTGGAGGAAAGTCTTCGGCCCTCCCGACTGAGTGGTAGTAGTAGCCTTAATGTGGGAGCCCCCTGGTGACAGGGAGGAATTGGACACGACTAAATTAGGGAGAACATCTGAGAACATCTGGTGCGCTGTCATCTTGGAACAGGAAGGGGCCGTCCCCAAACTGTTCCCACAAAGGCGGGAGCATGAAATTGTCCAAAATACCTCTGTATACTGAGGCATTAAGAGTTCCTTTCACTGGAAGTAAAAGAAAAATGACCCCACATCATAATGCCTCCTCCACCAAACTTAACACTTGGCACAATGCAGTCAGATGAAAGCCTGATGAGGCCTGTAGCTATCGACTCGAGTAACAGTTGACTGTGGAATATTTAGTCCTGATGAAATTTCACGAGTGGACTTAGTACACAGGTGGCATCCTATCACGGTACCACACTGGAATTGACTGAGTTCCTGAGAGCGACTCATTCTTTCACAAATGTTTGTAGAAGCGGTCTGCATGCCTAGGCGCTTGATTTTATACACCTGTAACTATGGAAATGATTGGAAGGTCCAATGATCTGGATGGGTGAGTGAATACTTTTGGCAACAAAGTGTGAAATGAGTCGAGGTCTTCAAGTTTCTCTGTGTCTATGAGCTCTTCAAAATTATCTCATCTGGTCTCTCGGCACGAAGACGCTCATCAGGTCTGCCATAAGTATTTGACAACGAGCATCTGCTGGCATATCATGCGAATAATAATAATATATATATAAAAAAAACACTGAAAATCACTTACCTTTAAATGGATTTTTTTAGGGAAAACTCTGCTGTCAAAGCATCACTGTATGAATGGTTATGTTTTCTTTGTCTAATAACATGCTCTCTCTAAAATCTATTCATCTAGAGCGTCCATTGTTACAGTAAAAAAATGAGAACATGTCAGATCAGGGGTTATTATTATTATTAACCCATGTTTTTATTACATCCAGAACTACAACAGAGTAATTAATACACTGTGGTTGAACAGAAGCAGGTGGTTAGTTTGCCTGTGCTGTATGTTGTTTAGGAAATTCACTCCCAATAGCTTGCATATATCATAGAAAAATATTGAGCAACAACAACAACAAAAAACAATCTGTATCATAATCTCATAGTGTCAATATTAAAGTGTGACTTTTAGAGTCTCTCTCTGTCTCACACACACAAACACTCACACACACGTGTTGCTGCCTGGCTGAAACTGATGCAAACGAGGGCTGGTTTTGCCAGAACCATCTGTTACACCCTCATTAGTCTGGCTCCAAAATGGCCGTCATGCGAATATTATTTCAACTCTGTTTGCTCTTATTCACGCGCACTCATTCATCAAAGCGACGAAAATTCATGGGTTTAATACGAGAAAAGGAAAAGAAGAAGTTAATCGAGCACGTACTGTATAACATCTGCTATTATTTTTACAGAAGTTGGAATTCATTTTCACGTTTAAAGACAATAATATCATGACAAATGTTTCATGACGAGCTGAAATGAGTTCGTGTGTGTTTAATAATTCTATTGACTATTGCTCTATACAGAGTGATAAAGTGAAGCATAAAACACTTTGGGGCAGAAATTAATCAGAAATTAGTTATCTGTTCCTGAATTTTTTTTTTTTTTTTTTTTTTTGCACTTATAAGAGTTATATTTTATTTATATCACAGGATTTCTTTCTAATGCTTCCCATTATCTGTTAAAGTAAAGAATAGCATGAAATGCTATAGAAGATCCACAGAGCAAGTTATAACTTACAGTTACAGCGGCAAAATATACAGTACTAAAACTCATGCATCTTGGACACGCATGTGCGTTTGTCGACGGAGGATAGATCCAGGGAAGTGGGGTCTCCCGTCTGGAAAAGTATTCATAGTTGAGTATTATTTCTGCTCGTACGGAAGTGGTCATATATAGTGCATGGTAAATTTTTACAGCTAAAGTCTTTCTATATATTTTTTTCTATTTTTGTATAATTTTTTCCTTCTTATTTTATACTTTATATTCTTTATTTGTTTGTGACAAATGCACACACACTTCCAACACTTACATTACGCATACCATGGTAAATCAACATGCTAATGAGGTCATCGTGTTAATGAGTATTTAGATTTTTGGGCAGAGTTTGAATACCAGGTCATGCTACAGCCATCAGTCGCCGAGGGTCTAGAGAGCAGATGGCATGGCATGGCATACAAGCACCATCACATCAATCACAGCGACACTTGCATCTGTGAGCTCAGGTGAGCAGAAAGGGAGGATACAGCTTCCCTCAGAGCATTATGCCATCCCCAACATTAAGCGAGCAGCAGGTCGGTAAGATGCAGTCAGCTGGTGTCACGTGTGTCTGATTAAGCACGGATAGTCTTCACCCTCCCTAACAGAGAGAGACGGATGGAAACTGGCTACAACTGAATTAGAGAGAAAATCCAGATTTGAAGAAATTCCCCTTGAGGCACTGCAATGACATCATGTTTACAAGACGTTAAACCTTTGACCACCAAAATCTAATCAGTTCTTCCTGGAGTCCAAATAGGTGATTGCTTCAATTTAGAAAAAAAAAATCCTAAGATATATTACATTCCCAAGAACGGGATAGACTTGAGGTCACAGTGACCTTGACCTTCGATCTGTAAAACTTATTAAGTCCATCCTTGAATGCAAGCTGGCGTTTGAGCTCATTCTGAAGAAATTCCGTCAAGGCAGTGACAACATATCGCAGTCAAAGGAATGGGATTGACATCAGGTCATCGTGACCTTTGACCAACAAAAATTTAATAAATTTATCCTGGGAGATTTGGAGATTTGTGCCAAATTTTGAACAAACTGCCTCGTGACCTTCGTGAGATATGTCTTCAATAGCACTGGAAGAACGAACGTGAGGTCACGGTGACTTTTTGACCTTTGACCAGCTAGCTGTACTTCTGTGCTGTAGTTCACCATTGAATCAAATTGGCAAATTTGAAGAAATTACCCTTGAGGCGCTCCTGAGATATTACGTTCATGAGGAGACGGACACGATGTCACCGTGACGTTGACCTTTGAGACCTTTTGGACATTTGTGGCACTTTTGAAGAAGTTCCCTTGTACGCATTCTTGTGATATCGTGTTCACATAAATCGGACAGACGGAAGGTGACGGTGACCTTGAACCCTGAACTCTGAATTCCTCCTTGAGTCGAACATTTGTGACGTCGAGGCATTCCTGAGATATTGGGACGTATGAAGGGACATAAGGACAGACGAACGGAGGGACAAACATAAGACCGAACACTTTAAAAACAGCAAATGACTCAGCACCTTCTGACCAATCATCAGAATTGAGAGTTTAGCATCACTGTGGTGCAAACCGCACGTAAGGTGATGTATTGTATTGAATACTGAGGCGTTAAGCATACATCTCGTTCCAAAACTATTTTCAGACCATGAACTAGAACCTGATTGATTTTCTTTTGGCAGATTCTGGAGAGAAAGTTTGTTATTGACCAGCACGAAGAAAAGAAAAAAAAAAAAAAAAAAACAACTCCAGGTTTGGGGGATGAGCCAGTTACACCGAAGCGAGCGGCTTTTATCTCATCTAGTGAGGCGTAACGGAGGTGAATGTGACAGCTCAGAAAGTTCTGACTCAAAAAGGAGCTTGTGTTAGTGGAAGAAAAAAAAAAGCTCCATTACCTATTTAATCATGCGAATCTCTTTTAGCTTTCCCTCGAGCCGCGGCGTTTCTAAACCTCATGAATCACAGAAACGAAAATCGATCGTGAAGCCTTTAGATAAATATGAAGGTGTAGATTCCTGATTGTGTTATCATTAAACTTTCAGCAGGAGGAGAAGACAAATGAAATCTCTTTATTACTGCTAGTACATAATAACCACAAAAAATATTAGACATTTCTTTTTTCTTTTTTAATCTGCAAAGCATCCAGGGTTTTAATTAAAAATTCATTCCATATTAATAAAGACAAATCAATGAGATGAATCACTCTTGCACATCTAAAAAGTAATTAAAATGTACAACTTGGTGGGTAAAGTCACAATCAGCTCAGTCAGTTGGACATTCAGGAGTATGGCACGCGCAATAATTGCAAATCCTGAGGATTAATAAAAGCCATGAACGGTCTTAGGAAGTAAGGCAGAGTGAAACAGGCGTAGGTTAAATGGAGCAAGGACTCAATCGAAAAAGATATATTTTTAAATCCTGTACACAATCTAAAGTGTTCTCTCACCTTACCAATAATGATCTGAATTAGCAGACTTTTAACCTGGAATGATAAAACAAAATTATCACCACATCCTGAAAAACATCTACAAAGACCCCGTTACATAATAATATATATTTTCCCCCCAGTATATTCCTACCTACAGTATAATATAAATACTGTTCCACTGAAATAATTGCCATTCTGCCATTATCTTTTTTAGGCCTCTTTACACTATGGAGATAATTCGCAGCATCTTTTCAAGAGGACATCATAAAGAAGCGTTGTGTTGTGCACCGTGTACCATTTTTGACTCGTTGACTCATCTCGAACCCCCCTGCTGCTTCAGAAAATTATTGCTCGCTTGCAAAGCAACCGATGCCGCAGATATCACGACGATGCCGGATTGGAAATTAGAAAGTGCATGAAAAGTGGTATGACGTTGGGGAGCCATTATATTTCATAACGTTGGTGAGGACTGTTCAAAAAAAAAAAAAAAAAAAAAAAAAGGGGTCCGAAGCTAATCAGAAAAACAGCAAGAATACGCCTACGAACGCTCACCTTTTGGCGCATACGCACACGTCATGTTCCCTTTGTGGGATCACTTACCGAATGATGGAACAAAAGTGGAATGGTCAAGAGTAAAGACAGGAAATAGGCCTACTGTATTCGTATTCAAAGCCTGAAATAAATCCCCCAAGTGATTCTGAAACACGGAGACAGTAACGCTCTATTCTCAGGGAAGCGGTCAAAGCTTTTAACTTCCCAATCTGTATTATAAGCTAGAAACGCTTCCTTGGCCAATGGGGGGGGGGGGGGGTGGTCCCACTAGCTTGTTGCTAGGGAGCCATCTTAATAATTGAGGGCTAATAGTGAGAGTGTACATGTTGTTCCTCTGAGGACTGATTAATTACTTTGATTAAAGCTTGTGTTCTATATGTCAGCCCCCTTGCATTTTGAAAAGCTAACGTGCTGCATCTACATGAAGCAGGGCACAATGTCCTGTCATGACAGTAAGATGATTACCCCTGAGGTAGTGTGTGATAATATAGTTGAGTTTTCTTCTTGCCTACAGGTATCACTACATTAATAGCGAAAGGGGTATATGACTCTGCTTTCCCTCTACACGATGTAAGTTAATTCTATGATAAAAAATAAAAAAAAAAAAAAAAATTATAAAGTGGAAAGTACACTGGACTGAATACAAGCTATAAAATTAACGCTGATTTTAAACTTATCTTAATATAAAGGTGAGACTATAAAAATAGTGTTTCCCAAACACACACACACACACACACACACACACAGAGGAATTGCTTAGCCCAAGTATATTTGCCGACCCTTTTTAAAAATCTGCCCGGGACAGCGATGCCATCCCTGATTGATTAGTAGTGGACAGAACACCGCTCTTGTGCTAAGAGAATAAGGAGGTGGAGTACATGAGAGCGGTGTACTGACCGCTACTAATTAGTCTATTGCAGATGGTAAAAGAATAAGAAGGGTGTACTGTCGGTTGCACATGCTCTACCGAGACACACAGTTTCGCACGGTAGAAAAAAAAAAAGAAAAAAAAAAACGCTTATGAAAAAGAACTTCTGATACATCATGTAGAACGATGCAGAACTCACAAAATGTGCTTTTGATTGTTTATATTATTACTACTACTACTATTATTATTAGTCACAGAAACAACCATTGAAAAGAACCATAAAAATCTTATGAATCTGTGCTATTTCTTTTTTTTTTTTTTGCTCATTTCTGTTCGTATAGTTTGTTAAAAGTATTTATTATGTATATTTAAGGATAATTTTATATAGCGCAATCCTGACCCCTATATATTTATTAAACCATATGCAAAAAAAATTTCTCTGTTTTAAAAGGCTATGTGCTAAATGAGTGTTTAGTTCTTTCTCAGATTTTTTTTTCTTACTCTTTACATATGGGTTGATGGAGAAGAGGGTTAGTAGGTTGGATCTCTGGAATGTGTAATCTGTGTGTGTGTGTGTGTGTGTGTGTGTGTGTGTGTGTGTGTGTGTGTGGTGAGAGAGAGAGAGAGAGAGATACAGAATCTGACATGCGACCGGGTTTTTTTTTTTTTTTTTTTTTTTTCTTTTAACACTAATTTAATAACAAACATTTATTTGGCAATAAACTTTTTGGAAAGATGACTTGTTAATTTCACCACTAATAAGTTGATGGAAATTAATGGCTGATCCTGTCTGTTCATTTATTCAAGTTCAAATCAGCGCTTTGACTAAAACTGCATGCAATGTGCAAATTATGATGATCGTAACACCAGCGCTGCTGACTGACATCAGTTTATGTTTAATTTTTATGGTCATTTATTGCAGTTATTAAATCTACTATACAGTAAATGTAAAAAATTACACACAGTATAAAATGACACAAAACCCTTTTGTGGATTTTCGAATTACACATGATAAAATCTAAAGGCTCACTGTGTTAACGTTTACTTTGCTTAAATTTGATGTAAATAAGAAACACCTACATTTAATTTAAATTCTAAATTTGTACTGTAATTTTACTACTGTGATTATGCGTTTGTTTAATTACAATGTTTGGCTTGAATTTATATGCTACAGCATCATGTGCAGCTGTCGATGAGCCTCAGTCTATGGTTATAGCGCCACTTAGCGGCGTAAACCTGGCAAATGCAAACCCCTAATGCCGCGGCCAGCAGACAAGGCGGTAGAAGTGCAATTCTGATTGAGTAACATCTGTATTTTTACAGTTGAAACCAGATATTTAGATACGCTTCAGAAAAAAAACACACACACACAAAAACTTTTTTTTTCTTTACTGTCAAACATTAAATCAGATAAATTTTTTTCTGTTTTAGATAAATAAATATTAACTTTTTTTTTTTTTTGATTGATTTCATTTGAGTTAACTGGTGGCACACCTGTGGATGCATATAAAGGCACAGCTCAAACACAGAGCCTCTTTCTTTGACATCATGAGAAAATCAACGAAGACTTCAGGAAAAGAACTGTGGACCTCCACAAGCAGGACAATAGCAAAGACTTTGTGAAAATACTGGCTGAAACTGGTAAGCCAGTGTCTTTATCCAAAAATAAAAAGTCTTGTACCACCACGAGCTGAAGGGTTACTTTGGGAGGAGAAAGCCATTACTTTAAAACCATCCATAAAAAAGCCAGATTACAGTTTGTAACTGTACATGGGGACAAAATTTTCTGGAGACATGTAAAAGAAAAAAGAAAAAAAAAAGGAAGACAATAAAAATTTTTACTGTTCGGCCATAATGATAAACTGTATATTTGGAGGCAAAAGGGCGAAGCTTATAAGCCTCAGAACACCATCCAAACTGTGAAGTGTGGGGGTGGTAGTATAATGTGGAGCTGCTTTGCTGCAGAAGGGACTGGTGCACGTTACAAAATACTGTAGATGGCATCATGAGAAAAGAAAATTCTGTGGATATATAGAAGCAACATCTGAAGACATCAACCAGGAAGTTAAAGCTTGGGTGCAAATGGGTCTTTCAAGTGGACATTGACCCAAATACTAAATGTGTATGTAAGTTTTTGACTGATTAAAGTAATTCCATAAAATTCTCCCTTGCTCAATTCTGACATTTAACAAATGCAATAAATATGTTCAATATCTAAAACAGAAAAAGTTTACTCTAATTTAATGTTTGACAGTAAAGAAGTGTATGTAAATATTTGGTGTCAACTGTAAATATATATATATTTTTTTTTATATATTATATATGTCAAGTGTATCAGATGCAAACAATGTTAATTTCTGTGCATCTGTAGTTTTGATAAATTCTACACAGGCTAAAAATAAAAAATAAAAAAAGCACTTCTGACGATGTGCTTATGCCTCAAAAGTCAGAGTGACCAGAGTCAGCCATTTGTCAGACATGACCGATTCCGTGCCAAGAGAAATGGATTCGCTCCATCATGATCATGACTTTGAATGCCACTACACCCATCTGAAGCAGGGAGCTCTCAGGGGGAAGAGTGAACTCTCACATCAATCACAGCAACAGTAGCCAATCGTGGTCGTCTGTGCTCTGTGGTTCTCCGGCCGTAAGAGCGCGTGTGTGGGGGGGAAGGCAAGAAGTTTGTGTTTGGAAGGAAGCATGTGATTGCCTTCAACCTCCCTGCTGAATTTTTATTTTTTAGGTTTTTTACAAAAAGCAGTAACCAGGAGAAAGTCCTATAACCTGGTGCAATTTTGGAGAAAATTTAAAAGCTATTTAAGAGAACATGTCTGATTATAGTCATATACTGTATATCTGTCATTAATGTTACATGATTGCTGTTAGTTATAGATCTTGGAAAATTGCTTTTGTGAACAGGTCATTGATATTTATCATTTTGTTTTTTTTATTTAACTGGCCTATTTTCTGTGAGAAAATAGTGAACAGATAATCCCCGACTTATTAACATTCAAGTTACAAATTTCCACAGTTTTGAACACAATACGAATTTACAAACATTCGCAGATGAGAACAAATCTTGGAAGTACTTTAGCTCACGTGTATTGTACAAAAGATAGACACTGCAGTGCAGCAAGATACCAATTATATACAATATTTTCAGTGTGTAAGTGAATGTATAAAATGTATAAAATCCAGTATATTGAGTATGTGTGTGTGGGAGTGCGGGGAAAAATGAGTTGGCCTTGCTGGTTTCAATGAATCAATCCGGGAGTACGATGATAAAAAAAAATGTCTGTCCTGTAAAGCTGTACTGATGGAGAACAATCCTAATTTCATTAAAAAGTCCTCAACAAAACAGAGTTCGCAGTCCAATACAGTGGAAAACAGCCGACTGAATGCCATTCAGAATTCCCCTAGCAATTTAAAGGCACAAAGACTTGGAGAACTAGATTTGACTTTAGTCTCACTTTGTCAGACTTTGAGTCTTTTAGTCTCAGTTTGTCAGACTTGAGAACAAATCCGTCTTACGAACATGCTCCCCGAACAGAACTCGTTCGTAAGTCGGGGACCTCCTGTGTCTTATCATTAAGAAATCAGAAAAACATATCAATCAAAAGTTATACAAATAAAACCCAAAATGTTTAAACTGTTTTTTGTACATCGCTTTGACGAAGAAGGTACCATCATACTCTCGTTACATTTTCCTTGGCAGTGGTGTTCAAAGTCTAGTACGTCCTGGTTGAAGCATTCGCCTTGCTCTTTTGAACGCGCACCCATGTTCTACTTGAAATGATCAAAAAGAGCATCAAGGATGCAGTCTTTCAGAGACTTCCTGATCGTTCTTTAAACCATTTTTCCTTCCTAATGAGCTTCATGTGGAATTCCTTTCCCTCCAGGATCTTCTTTATTCTTTATCTGTATTCCAACATCAGAGACACCGGCTTTGACTTTTGCCTTGGACTGCTCAGGAAGGAAATGGTGAAGGTCATGAAGGCTGCACACTCCCTCTATAGAGCTGTGAATCATTGTTTTCATGTGGCCCAGTGTGATGTGCAGTGGCGGCATCAGCAACATGACTGCCTCTGGATTATTGTGTCATTATTTCTCCCCGCAGCAAACTCGGTCCGCTGTGGCCGGTCTTGCCTTTGGTAGTGTGTCTTGATGTCCCTGCTGTTTCCCAAAGAAAAAGACAGCAGGGGGACTTGGTAAAACCTTTCTCGAGACCCATTAAGATTTGCACTGTCTTAAAGTCTCAGATGACCTCACAGCTGTATCCATCATACTTCGAGGCACCCAGCAGAGTCGACACTATTCTGAGTGTCGTTGAGGTCAGAAATTTTTTAATCTACTTGCTGTTTCAGACTTTATGTGAATAAAAACATGGGACATGAAAATAGGGACATTTAAAGTCCTTGATAATGGTCATGTTCTATACTTTTGCTGGATAGGCAATAAGGAAATAATACTGACTAACAAAAGAAAAAAAAAAGTTCCATAGTGTAATTCAGTTTTCAGTACAGTGTGTTACGTCGTTATGTACGACACATCTTGGCCCATCAACAGGTTCTTAAAGTCCTCAGAGTGCAGGGTTGGGAATCACTGTTCCGGTAGTCTTGGATCATGTGATGTCAAGACGACTACTATGAAGGTTACAGGGTCAAACCCAAGTACTACCAAGCTGCCATTATTAAAGCCCTTGAGCCCGGCCCTGAACCCTCAGCTGCTCAGATGTATAATGAGATAAATGTACAGTGAGTCGGTCTAGATCAGGGCGTCTGCCAAGTGCCATAAATATAAATGTTGAAGGTTAAGAGGCTCAAAATTTACACAACGTGAAAGTAAAGAAATACATTTAATCACATATTTGTTACTGTAATATCTCAGCAAAAAACAAAAACAAATGAACATGAATTTATTATTTTTAAGGAGCCGCTCTGAGCAGTACAAAATCATCATCCTTTTTTTTATTATTATTATTATTTTTTTAAGTAAAACCTCCTTCAAAATTCCAAAAAAATAAAGAGCAGCATTGTGCACGGTGTACCATGCTCCACATTCGCTGCACGCACCGTGTTTTACTTCACCTGAGAACTCGTCTGATTCTCATGTGATTTGCTGCATCTCTGACTGGCTTGATTAAAGAGATTTGGCAACAGCCCATCTTGTAAAAACTCATCAGTATCAGTACAACCCCTCCACACACACACACAAAACATTCTGATTTCTTTTTTACTGAAACTACCAGCTGTGCCCTGCGATGGATTGGCACCCTGTCCAGGATGTACCCTACCATGTGCCCTAAGTCTCCTGGAATAGGCTCCAGGCCCCCCGTGACCCTGAATACAGGACTAAGCGGTATAGATGATGAGTGAGTGAGTGAGTGAAACTACCAGCTGACACACCTGCAATGGCAGGTTATGAAATAAGTGACGTACCTCAGCTTTTGTGACCTTCTCTTTGACTTTGGTTTTCTGCTGAACTTCTGCTGTGTTTGAGGTGAAGTATCTTTGGTTCCTTGACAACTCGTCCAACTTAACTGACCTGATGGAGAGAGACAGAAGGGTTAAATATAAAGCTCCGCCCACTGAGACCAGAGAAATGTTTGCTTAACGCAAGACAAATCAATGTGTCCGCTCCTTTTCTCTTTCTCTCTCTCGCTTAAAACATTGATTAACAGGATATTGTCTATGATGTCTGTACGAGCAATACAGTAAGTCTCTGACTTACAAACATTTTATATAAACGAGTTACAAATTTTCACAGACGTGAACCGAACATTCATAGATGTGAACAAATTGTGGAAGTAGCTCATGTGTAACACCATGTAGTGTTTTCCTAACCATATTCATGTCAAAGATGTACAAGACTTACTGTCAGACTTACGAACAAATCTGACTTATGAACGTGCTCCTAGAACAGAACTCGTTCACAAGTCGGTGACTTACTGTACAAGCAAAATGGTCTGTTCGGTTCACTGTTCACTAAAAAATTAAATAGATTACAGAGATTTTTTTTTTCTTCGAATGTCGATGAGCGCTGCTCTTGTAACACGCTCATGCACAACCTTGGAGAAAAGAAATCTATTCTAAATAGCTCATATTCACATAAACAAACTCCCTAATGTCATTTATTTGTCATGGCATTCACTCACTGCTACTTGAATCAGAAACCTTGAAGTAAGCTGAGAAATGATGAATAGCAAAGGTTCTCCAAAAAGAAATAAGAAAAGATTTACTCTGAGCTACATGGCCCGTTCACGATCTAACAAACCCGGCCAAGCTCTAACAAACTGCCATTCACATAATAAAATTCTTTTTTTATATTCATTAGAACGTTTTATCGTTTTTTTCTCAAGTATGAACTACATCCAAATCTGAATAGCTAAAAAAAAAAAAAAAGATGTAGCTTATAAATAATGTCACCTTGGACCTTCCATGTTTTTCCAGTAGAAAAGCCACAAACAAAACATTCATAGCTCCAATTACCCAAAATCGTACAGTACACATTTAAATAAGGAGGCTAATATCAGAACATTTGTATTAGGTTCATAAAAAGAGCTGTGCTAAAGGTGTCTGTGGAATTTATTTATACGCGTTATACGCTTTACGGGCCCTCTGGCTGCAAAATATATATTATTTTAGAAATAATATCCCCTTCCTTAAAACACACCCTGAAGCTTCAAATGTTCTCGAAACTGAAATAAGCACTACTGCTGAGAACAATATAAAATAGATTACAGAGAATACTCGGCTGTTAAAAGAAGGACCTTTGGAAAATTTGGATTTAAATTAGGTTTACCTGATCGTGTAAATGTGGCATTTGCTGCTAAACAAGATCAAAAACTTTTGTGCGGCGTAAGCAGTACAGTCGTCGTGGGGGAAAAAAGTGGAACCTTAATATCTGTAGAAATGAAACAACAACAAAAAAAGAAATAAGCAGTAAGAGTCAACCATAATGATGCTATTTAACCCTTTATATGGACATGAATAAATGAAAAACATTATTATTCAAAGAAATCCTGAATCGGGATCTTCATGGAATATAGAATAGCAATTTTAATAAAATCGGCACCCAAGAATTGTGATGATATTGTATCGGGAGGTGACTGGTGATTCTTATTCCTACAAGAAGGAACATAAAGTAAAAAAGCAGAAAAGATTTCCTCTTCTTCTTCTCATGAACTTCGAATGATGTCACTAACAGTGGAACACATGACTTTCATGTGTATATGATATAACAGAATCTAAAACGAGTTTTTTCTTTTTTCTTTTGTTTTTTTTTTCTTTCATAATGTATAATAGATGACTCGTGGAATATATAACCTTTCTAAAATTATATGTCCAGGAACGCACACATTGAAGATGAGCTCTGTTAACCATTTTAATAAGAATATTCTGATGTCAATTGTACTATATTGAGGTGGAACTTATATATCTGAAATATTCACAGGAGGTGGTTATGAAAAAGAAAAAAAAAACTCTCAATCCCGTGTTTAAAATGTCTCTGACATTCACATTACTGTATGTGTAAACTAATATCAGCACAACACAAATGCCACGCCAATCCCCGTCAGTCCTACGACAGCAATCATACTGCTGTAAATAGCAAAGTTCCATCCATAACATTTTTTTTTTCTTTCTGTTTCTGGTATAACAGGATATTTTTTTTATTTAAAACTCCTTCTTTATTTAGTTCGCATTCATTTACTGCACACACCACATGAATCCATGTTCCTGAATAATTTCCCACCGGTTAATCAGAGATGCCTCAATTTGCAGTCCTCTCCAGGCCTGCTGAGGCATAAAATTATTGATCTATTAATTTAATAACTGCTCAGACGGTGCACTGCAGGTGAGGTGAGATTAATTCATTACTGCTTTAATTTACTGTATGGCTAGATTCATGCTCTGTGGCTCAAAAGGTTCTAACGATTATAATATCTGATGGTCTTGTATTAAAATACTAATAATAATAATCATTTCAAATGAAGCAGCTCTGCTCACATCCTATGGAGATGTTTATTAACAAAAGATTTCACACTCTGCACAGAGCTGAGTAAAGGCCACGGGAGGACATACCATCCTGCAAAATCGTGTATTTACTGCCATTAGAGCATGTTTGTTCCTCAACGAATCACGCGCATGTCATCGGAGTTCATACGGCTGTAAACTTTAATTCCTTTAAGCTCTTTTAAAACTAATGAATTCTGTAGAGCGACTTGAGTAAAGGAAATTAAGACCGATAGGGCACAGAATGCTCTATTTCTTTTCAAAGCTAGAAATTTGTCTAATCCTTTTCTCAAACGAAAAAAAATTATAAAAAGAGGCTAAGGCTACAAAGAATGTATAGTTTAATAGTCAATCATTCGTGTAAATTACTTAATGAATAGTTTGATTAATCAGCCTAAAAGTCACTTATAAAATGCAAAGCTGTCACGCTGTCACAGGGGCCATCATTCAAAGTGCATGAACCATAATAAATCTATAATTTGTAATAGATTCATAATGGATTTGACCCCTTTAACCCAAGGGGGTTCCACAAAAATAGTAGATTAACATTATTATTATTCCCCTCACTAGAGATGGGGAGGAGAATAGATTCAGACATAAATGTGAAATTCACGTATCGTCACACTGACTTCAAAAATCTGCCGTGTGAGTCATTGGAGAATTGTCTGGTGTTCAGTTTTGTACAGATCGACCGATCAACGTCGGATATAAACGATTCTGCACCGAATCGAAGCTTCCAAGTTGCGCATCAGAAAACGATTTTTATGGCGTTACATTATGAAAATCATTATGAAAAAAATGCCACAGATCTGACTTTTGTTAAAACATCGCTGTTTCTTTATAATCCTACAGGTGGCGCACTCTGAACTACTTACACATTTTCATCCCGAGTGGTAGGAGTGAATTATTTGCCAAGTTTGTTTAGAAATTCTAAATTATGGCGGACGACAGAGAAACGTGTTGCTGATCAGATAAATGGTAAACTCTTGTATTTGAAGTTAGTTTCTATTGTTTAAATGCGGCGTTTCGTCCTTAAGTGAGAAAACTAATGTTATAAGGATGGGATACATTTAATTAAATCATTTTACTGCTTTTTGAAAACTTTTGAAATATCGAACAGGGATATTTATAAAAGCGTGATACTTGGAGAACCACAATTTTAATCGAATCAGCAATTAGGTATCCACACACACATCTACACAGGCTCAAAAGTAACTGGACGACTGACTGATAAGCAGCTTTGTGGCCAGGCGCATCCTGGTGTTTCTTAAATATTTAATGACAAATTAATGAGATAAACGCACTGGAATTGATTACAAGTGTAGAATTTGCACTTTTCAACTGTTCCTACAAGCACTCGATAAGTGATCCAAAGAGGTGCCGAAGAAGGTGAAGGAAGCAACTGTTAGGCCAAGAAAAACGGTCCTATCACAAAGAAGGAAGTCTTAATTAATAAATAAATAAGGAGGAATGCACTGGTGAGCTCAGCAACACGAAAAGAATTTGAAGCCCAGGGAAGACGAGTAAGAGAGACCATCACAAAACTCTTTCCTTGGTGAAGAAAAATCCCTTCATAACATCTTTCCAAGACAAGACAAGAACGTTCTGGAGAAGGTATATGTGGAGTATCAGTGTACACCTGTGATGTGCTACATCTTCAGTGTTGATCTGAAGACAAGATCTACTGGTAACACTCAGGAAAGGAAAGACGAGAGGTCCTGGAATCCTGTCCAGTTCTGAAACAATGAATCTTTGGAGAGATGAAACCAAGCTCGTATCGGAATGATGGGAAGTATGGATGAGGAAAGGAAAGGCTTATGCTCCAAAGCAGACCTCATCATGGGCGTGTACGGCTACCAGCAGAGCTAAGGATGACTTCTGAAGTGCACAGAGCTCTACTTTCTGCTCAGATTCAGTCTGCAAAATGTTTAACGGTACAGATGAGACACACAGTTATGGAACAGTGTCTCCAAATTAAGGTTCGAGACTCAGACACAGTCTCAGTGTTTAAGTCCAGGCTGAGATCGTTGGTGCGGTCAAGCCTTTTATGGATATTTGTAATTCTTCCATAAATGAGCCGATCTGAAGAGTGTTTTGGTCAACTGAATGTTTGGATGCCTTTCACATATCGTCAGACGTTCACTCAGATCTGTAGGTGGTCTAATGGCTGGCTGCTCCATGTCATGTCCCAGAGAGCCATCATGTCTGCGTTCCCTTTCTGCTTCTCCCTTCTAGTTACGCTGTCACAGATAGTCCTATCAGACTTCCCTGTTTGCACACACTATACATTGACCTTATCCTTACATGACAGTAGGTATACCCTAATTATCTTGACTGGCCTGATGCATCCTGATGTCCAGCTTTCTGCTGCTGTTGTTGAGGATGGCCCCAGATGGACTGGTTAAAAAAAGACATGACTACAGTTTCACTCAGAAGCCCTGAAGATGTAGGTCTTTAACAGTTTCTATCACTGGGCTGCTGGTAACCTGGCCACATTATATTAAGGAAAAATTAATTCCTGTTATATGACTTCTTATATGCTGTAACTTCACCATATAGCATAAAAATATAGAGGTCCGGTTCCACTCAAAGTTTCAAGGAGTTTCTCTTTGCCACCGTCTCCTCCGACTTGCTCGTTAGGGACAAACTGATACTTTTTTGTTTGTTTGTTTAATTTGTAAATTAACTACAATCTATGGAAAGCTGCATGGTGACAATGTGCATTATTTTAAACACTGTACAAGCAGAACTGGATTGAACTGGTGACAAATCATGATGAAACACACTTCAAAAGCAACCCAAGTGCTCCTCAAGGCAATGAAAACTTAAAACTGACAGCAAGAAGACAAACAAACAAATAAATAAATAATAATAGGACTTCAGGCAGTCACTGGCTATTAAGTATTAAAACCAATATTAATCTTATAATAAAACTAATCTTTTTCGTTGTTATATTGTCTGATTACTTTTGTAAAAAAAATAATAAAATAAAAAACAGAGGCCAAATTATTATTATTTTTTTAAACTAGCTGCAGTTACATGTATATTATTTACAAGGCAGAATTTCTACAATCCAATTATGAAAACATCCTGCTTTAAGATACCCAATTACTGTATGTGTTTACATTGAAGCAATTCCATCAAGGTGTGTGTGTTTAGTTTTTAATCCAAATCTAAACGTGATCTCAAGCCAAAAGTATGTTTTGCATGACCCAATCTTATACCCAACACCATTCCTATGGTCAGGCGTGTTGGTGTTCGGCACATGTAAGAGGAAATATAAATTTTCACTGAGAAGGAAATGAAGGAAATTAAAAAATCTAAATGTGTGAAATCCTTAGATATACTAGACTTATACATTCTAGACAAGTTTATGAAATAATAATAATAATAATGATGATGATAATAATAATAACCTAAGGAAAATACACAAAGTAAAAAATATATATATATGAAGTTAAAGAAAAGTTGGTTTTAGTTGTTTGTTTGTTTTTCATGTTCCCCCAAACAATTATTTTAAGGAAAACAGAAGCTTTATTTAGTCATATTTCTGTAAAAAATTACTTCAAAAAGAAAGAAAATTATGTGAAAAACAAAAGTAATCATGAGATGATGTTTCTGAGTAATTTCAGGATATGATGCTCCTGTTAACTACACGACATCAACCTGAGGAAACTAAGATGTCATCCAGACTCGAGTAGAATTTACTTTACTCATGTTTTACTGTCATTTTCGTGCGGAACACTGGACAACAGCATTTGTTGTCAACAGCAGAAAAACAAACAATGTGCTTAATTAGAAACTTTGTCTTAAATTAAAAATAATTAGCATTAATACAGTTGACAGTCTAACTAGCTTTTCTCTACCTACCTCCTTCTTACCCAGTTTCCAGGCAACTTCTGTCGCAATGCCGCCTTGTGTGTGAGTAGGCACGTGTTAGTCCCCTCTTGTTCCACATTTTGTGGATAATGGACTGACACTCTGCAATGAGCAATTCGGGAAGGGAAAAAAAAAATTGGTTCAAATAACTAAAAAGTAACGAAATGGAGAAGAAGAAAAACTCCTTCCCATCCATCTCACATTATCTAGGCAGGTGGTAAAAGGGGCTGTGTGGGTAGTAAATGAAGATTCTTCCATTTGGAAAGTCAAACTGAAAAAAAAAAAAAACAGAAATACAAATTGCTCCTCTTTTAAATAAAAACTTTAAGAGGAAAAATGGGCTTGATTGCGCGTTGCGCGCATAATGAAACCCTTCATGGCAAATGACTCATCGAAGTCGTCTTTCAGCAGATTTGGAGAATATTCATTAGGATACGCAAGTGCTAGCCAGCTCAAAGTTTATAATGAGCCAAAAGTTTCAGCAAATGTACTTTATATAATTAGAATAAATAAAGTGACGGATTTCCTCAGAGGACAAGATCGCTAATAATGATCCAAGAACAAATAAAAAAAAATTTAATTAAAAGTATCAGGAGTCGGTGGTTTCAGACTTAAACTCAAAAGCGAGACACCATCTGAGTCTATACTGGGAGCACTGGGATTACCGGGTTTTTGGAAAAATCCAAGGAGACACGGGGAGATGATGTTGGAGTGAAAAGGTGAAACGTTCACAGCGATTCACGTAGCTGGAAACTGATGTTTAATAAAGTGACAACGTAAAACATTTTCCTTTTCTCACCAAGAGGTCAAACTCGCACGCGTGTAAAAATGTGGAAACAAGTCAGGGGCTGGGAAAATATTTCACACATTAATATTCATCTAGCACTGAGCAGTTGACCTTCGCTACACACATCGTACTATAAGTGAATTATATTACATATACAGAACAGCAACTTTAAACACCACTCGCTCTGCGGTCGAGGCAAAGTGTGATTCAGTTCTTGTTTTTTTATTATTTTTTTTAATAGTTTCTTTTCATTCAACATTCCACGGATGAAACGCTCTAATAAACATTGACATTGTATAGAAGAAGCAGACGCCAAAACTAGCTAGCTCAGAAATAGAAAAGTGCGTAGTGTGATGACGGAGCGAAGTGTTATCCAGATACATGACCAACAACATGGAATATTCCAGTGAAATATGGATCTCTGACAGATCTCTGACCGTTTGAGTGATTAATCGGACATCGAGACGTTGCTCACACTGCACTTGAAACGACACCAGATTATAAAAAATAAATCAGTGGCAACTTACTATATCTGGGGCTAAAATCGGCCGAATATGTACAGCGTCTGCCAGCCTGACATCACCACGTTATAATAAATTCCAAAGATCTCTGACTTCACCATGTTTGTTTAACTCTCAGAATCGCTTATCGTGTTGATCATCTCTGACTTCACAATGTTGAAAATCTCACCATGTTTGTTCAACTCTCAGAAACTTTCACATTACCATGCTGATTAACTTCCAGAATTTGACTTCATGTTGATGAACTCCACCAAATACTGATTTCTCATTGTTTACATTTTGCCAAAGCATTAACACAGTTTGTTTACAAATGATTTGCATTTTGTTTTATTTGAGTTATTAAAGCTCTGCAAATATAGTACTTCATGATCTTGGGTTATTTTGATGTGTTGTGATGATGTCAATTACTTTAAATATACACTCTAAATAGCAATAGTTATATTTTGAATTTGGGAGGAATACTGTACGCAGTTTACAAAAAATTTTACAAAACGGTTCGTCTCACCAACACATGAACCCCTAAGAAGAAAAACATAAGAAACAAAGTATTTTGAAGTGTTGTCTTATTTTATTTTTTTCCATAGCTGTGTGGGGTATAAAACATAACTTTATTACTTACTGCTTCCTGTTTGTATAACACATTGTTATTTATTGTAAATAGGCCACTTATGCACGTCTGGTTAAATGCAAACTGCACTTTATTGGCTCTGTACATGTGCTTTGCACAGTGACAATAAAAATTCAAAATTCTAATCGAATCTAATCAACTCCCAGAGTCTCTTAAACTAACATTTTGATTGATTTTTTCAGAATCTGATTTCATGTAAATCTCTTCCATCACCGTGCCAATGAATTCTCATAATCTTCAACTTCACCATGTTGAAACTCCCAGAATCTCTGACTTGACAGAAACCAGAACCTGTTATGATGAAAAATTGCTACCCACCAAATCAAAGGGTTCGATTTCTCCATAAGAAGTGGCTTTAATTTCGTTCTTAAGCACAAACTTGTTCACTGGCAACTGCTTCATAAGCTCATATCCTGGTCACAAAATCTATACTAAATAGCTTGAAGATGAGCTAAGTAGCATTCTGGTGTGTCACTTCACCCGCTGTGCTTAAAAAAAAAATATATATATATATATATTACATTATACTGAAACGCTGCAACACTTTTTTTTTTTTTGTTTTGTTTTGTTTCAGACAGACGAGTCTGCATTATGACACGCCACACGGTGAGGTAGTGGAAACTCAAAAGCCCTCTCAACTTTTAAGTGCCGCGTTTACGTCAGTGATAGCCGGATTGAGGTGCACCCTGTGTGTGTGCGTGCGTGTGTGTAAGTCAAACTGTCCTGCTGAGCTATATTGTCATTCTGACAAGCGTTCATCAGTCTGAAAAATATTCACAATGACCTTGGGAAAAAGAAAGGATGATTCGTTACATTATTTCATTCCATTACCGGATCATAAAGGGAAGTGTGACTTTAAAAAGCGTTTCCTATTCGTTAATTAACGGTGATGGATAATTTATGTTAATGTATGCTATATGTGTTTTGGAGATTAAAACAGAAGGGTAGACTATTCACATACTGCACACGCACCCAAACTTTCTTGCCAAAGTGATTATCACAAACCTCAGTTCTTCTCTCTCTCTCTCTATTTATCTTTCACTAGGTCTCTCTCGCTCTCATTCTGCCATTTCCCATCTCAGGCATTTTTCATCATCGTCATCATCATCATCATCATCTCTCTCACTCACACACAATACAGTCATGATTAGGTAAGTGAGAATCCTAAAATAGCAGTAGATTAAGCAACACTGGACTGCGCGGTTGTGCAGACACACATGTTAAAGTGCACATGAAACACACACTTCTTTATGCAGAAAGCTTTAACACATGACGCACAGCTCCTTAATCATATCTAGAGTTGTGTCTAGATTATAATAAATTCATCATTTATCAAAAACCAATAAGGGGGTCGACCGAGCTCGGATGACGGTTATTATTATTCCAGAATGCGTTATTTAAAACTGACACTAAATCCATTTCCGGCCGCTTTGGAAATTTTCATACGTAGGAAAAAAAAAAAAAAAAGGACAGGATCAGGAGTTCTGTAAGGTAAAGGACGATATTTTAACACAGCTTTGTAATGTTTTAATGCAATTGTTCCGTATAACAAAAGCCTGGTGGCGTGTTGTTGCTTCTCGGGAATGTGACAAGTTGTGTTTGTTTTAATTTATTATGTTGAAATGGGGTGTGAGAGAAGGACTGTTCTACTACAAAACATTTAACTATAACTAGATAAAGCGAATAAGGACAACACAAAACTTTTTTTAACTGAAAAAATATAATAGTTGACAATTCAAACTGTGGCATAAAAGGAATAAAACACTATGCTCCTTCACTACAGCGTTTATCCGCTACAAACTCTCAGGGGACTTGGGGCATGAGGCAGGGTACACCCTGGACTGGGGGGTTGGGGGGTAATCCATCACATGGCACCAGCACGCACACAAACTTGTGAATAAATTCCAAAAATCTCTGACTCCACCATGTTTGTTAAACTCTTTTATCGTGTTGATCATCTCTGACTTCACAATGGTGAAAATCTCACCATGTTTGTTGAACTCTCATAATCACTCACATTAACATGCTGATTAACTTCCAGAATTTGACTGCATGTTGATGGACTTTTACATCGCCGTGTTAAACTCGTAGAATCTCTGACATCACTATTTTGAAAATCTCTAATTAATCACAGTAAAGAAGGATGTCCCCCACCCCCCCCCCCCATACAGTGAAATTCTTCCTTTGAATAAACACGAAATAAATTAAAATAAATTCAGGTATAAAAAGAATAGGAATTAAAAAAAGGATATATATCAAAGGGCAATTTCTAATCAGCCTAATTTGCATGTTTTTTAACCCACCATGCACAGGGAGAGCGCGCAAACTCCACACACACAAAAACACACCTGAACCCGATGCCAATCACTACACCACCATCCCACCAATACTGTACACTAATACAACAACATATTAAACCCTATGAATTAAGAATTGGATGTTACTCAAGCTCATATGCATGTGAAGGCAGGTGAGTGAATACTTTTGGAAATATAGTGTACTGTATGTTCCAGCACTGTACCTACAGACTGCATCCATATTTGGACATTTCCTTATTTTTCAAAAGGGTTTAAAGTTCATTTTATAACATTTCCAGACTTCCTTAAAGAACAAAAGCTGATACATGTGTTAGCGAGGTTGTGCCGGTGCACAGATAATGCAAAAGTCTTTTTTTTTTTTTTTTTAAAGCAAAGCATACATTATTCGCCAAAAAAATATACTGGACTATATTCAGTGAAGAATGGCCAAGTCTGGGGTCTTGTTTGAGGAATATAAACTGAGGTTGATGTGATAATGAAATTTAGGCGTTGGATTTGATTTGTGACCGTACGCCTGCGTACACAAGATCAGATAAACGTGAGCGTGAGAGAAAACGGAGCCGAGATGCGAAATGACAAGCTTTTTATCACAAAGGCTGTTTTTTACGAATTGATGGAACCCGTCTCTCTCTCTGTCTCTCTCTATCTCTCTCTGTCTGTCTTTCAGCTGTTCCTGACTAATCCATCCACTGATTACACATCAAAGAGCATGAACAGAGCCACAGCACAGGATTAGAAACAAATAAACAAATAAATAAATAAATAAAGTGCATTAAGATCCACAGAGGCAGATGAGAGTTGTTTATCATCTGGGGATGGATTTTGCGTGTCAGCTGCGCGACGACGTCGGGTTGTCGTTTGATCCTGTTTCTGTTCATCATCGATACACGGAGCGCTCGAGAGATTGTCTGCTGATCGCTGACGATGCATTCCCGATAATGAAATGTGCAACGTGTGTGACGAGGATCAGGCGATAAATATTTTTAAACGCAAACAAAGGCTCTGTAAAACAAAAGATTTACTAAAACTCGGTCATTTTTGGAATCGTCGCAAATACAAGAAATTAATCTAACGAGACGTTTACATTCATACAATGTATTTCTTGGCACTAAGAATTTTATTTAAAGTAGCAAGTTGCGCTACAACTATAACCGTCCTGCAACGATAATAGAGAATAATTTTACAAGTTGTTAACGTCCAGATTAACTTAACATTGACACCAACTTTGACGGATTCTAACGTAGATTCTCAACAAAACCAGATGAGAAAAACCCGCCTACTAAAGTTAAGCAATGTGTGCAGGACATAAGAGACTGGATGTTAATTAACTTCCTTATGCTTAATCTAGATAAGACAGAAGTTCTAGTCATAGGACTACAAGCAGCTAGAAGTAAGCTTTCCGATCACACTGTAACTTTAAGTGCAACAGTGAAAGACCTCGGTGGGATTATAGATCCCAGCCTTTCATTTAAAGCACATGTAGATAATATTACCAGGATAGCTTTCTTTCACCTCAGAAATATTGCCAAGATAAGAAATATACTGTCACTAAACGCAAGAAAACGCAGAAAAACTAGTTCATGCTTCTAGGTTGGACTACTGCAACGCTTTACTGTCTGGTTGTTCAACTAGGTGTATAAACAAGCTTCAGTTAGTCCAGAATGCAGCAGCGAGAGTCCTCACTAAAACCAGAAGATCCGAGCACATCACCCCTATCTTATCTACTCTGCATTGGCTCCCTGTGAAATTTCGCATCAATTTTAAGATACTACTTTTGACGTGGTACTACTTTTGAACTGGTATGTTTAGACGCTGTCTTCCTCACTCTCACTGACTGATCACTCAGGTTTGTTGACGGTGAGGTGATTGGTTGCTTTACATCTCAGTTCTCCCTCATGTCTGTGTTTCCTTCTGGCTCTCCCTTTTAGTTATGCTGTCATAGTTGGTCCTGCCGGAGTCCCTGCTTGCACTCTGCACTAAAGATATATTCACATTATACATTGTTTGACTGTGACCATACCTAACTGTTATCTCTCCCTCTCTTTCTTTCCCTCTACCCGTCTCTCTGTCGAGCTATACATGTGACTCCTGAGCTGCCAGTGATCCAGACCCCCTCTGCCCCCTGGAGCTGCCTGACTCGTCCTGGTGTCCTGCTTCTGGTTAGAGATCTCATCGCATGGATGCCCCGTGTGGTCTGCCTGGGATGTGTCGTGACTGGGGACGTTTCCACTTTTCCACGGTCCTGGCCTCGGCTGATGCAAACAGCTGTTATCTGAGGACTTGTGACTTCAGTCGCTCGATAGTTCAGGACTGGAGTTTCCTACAGATTTCCTGAGCCTACAATAACGAACCGATTTTAACTTGATCACATCTCCTGTTATACTGAACTTCCAATTTCACACAGTATGATGCAGATCAATCCCTGCTATCTGTTTTACCCAGATGAGGATGGGTTCCCTGCTGAGTCCGGTTCCTCTCAAGGTTTCTTCCTATTACCATCTCAGGGAGTTTTTCCTTGCCACTGTCGCCGCCGTCGTCCTCGGCTTGCTCATCAGGGACAGTCTTATCATTTTGATTCATACACTTATGTCATTCTTTTGATTGTGTAAAGCTGCTTTGCAACAATGACAATTGTTAAAAGCGCTACACAAATAAAATTGAATTGAATTGAATTGAAGAATTTGGTAGAAATCTCAAATTTACCACATTTGAAGAGGCTTGCAAGCTTTGTCATAACAGACACAGCGACAGGGTACAAGTTGTACCCCTGGGGCACAAGAGGTGCCCAAAATGTCCCCATTGCCATAAATTTTAACTTTCATAGGAAGTTAACTGTGAATCGTAGAGACACTGGGCAGGGCACATTTAACTCAGGCAACCAATCAGGCTTTTGTATTTTTCATAATGCTTATAAGCCACGCCCCCTAGCAACATCATTAGCATGCTTTGATTAGCATGTTGCTAGCATTATGCTAACTGTATTAGCATGCCGCTAGCAACATCATTAGCATGTTGCTAACATGAGGCTAGCATGATTAGCATGTTGCTAGCATGACTCCAATGTTTTGTCACGGCAAGCACCACCACACACATTTTCTTCAGAAACGTTTTCCTTATTATCTCAACAATCTTTCTTTCATAAAACAAGCAAAAAATTAAAGACTTAAGTCCAGATTTTTCCCCTATAACCGCACAAACTATTTTATTTATTTTATACGGATGCAATTTGCTTGTTGTACTTTATAAATTCATACTGCATTCTGTATCCATAAACAAGGTAGCTTGTGTTATCTTTTGTTTCTCTCTCACAGTTTAATAAAAGAGAAGAAAGACAAAAAGGAAACCTTTGAAACTGCTACAAAACTGAAAATCTAAAAAGTATTTCTCATTGTGGAAATCTTCCTGGCTGTTACAATTTGCTAACACTGCAGACTCCTTCAATAAATGCTAAACATCTTACATAAAACTTCACCAGATCATCAAATTTATCAACAAATGCTTCCTTTTGCGTTTTTATTCTTACACTTTGACTATTGTGAATCCATACTTGTGCCGCTAAACAAGATGTTTCTTATAGTAACACCTTCTGAAGAATGCAATTTGCTTACAGAGTTAAGAATCAAACAACGCTGTAGTATGAATTTAAACACATGTTCTTCCTTAACAGTTACACTTTAACTCCTACTAAATACAGGTTCCCCTTACTTACAGGACTTGTTCTTCATGTCTGACTTAATGTGATTGTTTACAAGTTTAAAAAATAATGTGGTCTTTTGATCCTTCTCTGTATTGTTATACTTTCTTCAGCTTTAGACAGGAAGCTTGGACCATAAAACAAATGCAGATGCCAGCTCTTTTTTGAATGCCTTAGATACTGGATTTTAATTAATTCTATCCATTCATGATTAATTTCAGTTTCACGGTTTAGATTTATACACGGCGAGTTGTTTATTATACTTTTCCATAGGAGGATAATTAGGTAGAATAAGCATTTTATTTTGATGCACGATCAGCAAAAATCCAGCCTGTGGTGGAAAACACACTGCAATAAAGACAAAACTATAATGTCTCAAACCTGAGTACATCAAAAGCATCTGCCTAATAATGTCCTCCTTGTACCGCTAGAACAGTTCTGACGCATTGAGGCACGGATTCCACAAGACAAAACATTCTGAACAAAACATTTCAATTCTATAAGTTGTGAGGTGGAGTCTCCATGGATCAGACTTGTTTTACCTTCACGTGCCACAGATGCTCAATCGGATTGAACACAAAGTCAACACAAACTCTTTGTCATGTTCCTGGCCGTCCACATGATCAGACCAACTACGTCATTAGATCCATGGTGCGGTTCTGAATGCTTTTCACAGCAATGCTTTTTTGCTCAGACTACCCTTCACTCAGCAGGCAAGTACTGAGCCATGACCCTAAGTACCAACCACTTGAGAAAGGGAACCCCCGACATTCTGGAGATGCTTTGACACTCACTCTCTAGCCATCACAATTTGGCTAGCTAATGTCAGAGTCCTGTACCTCCTGATGCCCCATTTTTCCTGCAACTTCATGAGCCTGTTGTTCATTTGTTGCCTCATATGCGCCACCCAATAACCGGCAACGAGATAATCAGTATTATTCACGTCACCTGCCGGTCAGCCTCATATCTCACCACCAACTTACCGTGAAGTAAAATGTTCCACTTGAGAACCGTTGACTTGCTATAACTTGGTTCATGTACTGCTAATGTGCTGTAACACATCAATGACTTGTTATTGTGACCCAAACCACGCCCACACCTCCATCTCTTACTTGTGTGAAAATTGTGAGAATTTCGAGTTCCACCAGTAAGTACTGTACAGTGTATGCATTCACGGTCGACCCCAGAAGTTGGCGGGGTTACGTTCCTAGAGCAATCGCGAATTCTGAAAAAACATGAATTTTGGATGAGGTCAAAATAATACCTAGAAATGCCTATTTTTATAGTTTAATTTCTAAAACACTTTTACTTCATTTCTAACTCAGCTTAATACATTACTCTTAAAAAATAAAACAGAATGTAAAGGTAAACTGTCCGTATACTGTGCAGTACTGTCCTGCGGTGTCTCCCACAGTGCTAGAATGTAAAATACTGATGTATGTACTGTAATTCATAAGAGCGTGTTTTCTTTGTTATCAGTACTGTAGGGTAAATACAGTAAAAGTTCGCCCTCACAAGCTGCGTTTTCCTTTACGGTCGCTTTCTGTTCTCTCTACAGTACTACATAATTTGTACAGTGTTATATTTTATTATGGACATTTAACTGGATTCATGTTAACAATTATGCTACAAAATCAATAAATTATATTGATCTTAACAGTGTAGTGTGAAAAAAACAAATGTATATATATATATATATATATATTGCCTCTAAAAAAGACAAAGATTTGCGAAGGATATTTGCAAGGTTACACGCAAATATAGTCTTACCCATTTACTCCACATTTCTCACTGCAACTAAGGAGCTATCTGCCACTTTGGAAAATGTATGTAGAGTTACAGTACCACATGCCGCCTTCTTAAAGCAATGGAAGAGGCGTGAGAGGCCCTGAGGATGGAACAGTCTACGGTTGGTTACAGCAGCTAAGATGATGTGTTTTCCACATGATTTGTATTGTGATAAGGGCCACTTAGGGCCACTTTGGTGAACCATGTCATTAATCATGGCCTGGCGTTGAGCGAGGCTGTTCTGAGAGTCACACTCCACCTGGGTCGTGAACAGTAGCATCCATAAATACAGACAATTATACTGGAAAACTGCTGTGTCTTCACCTTTCTACACTAGACTTCGCTCATTTAAATCATCATTCAGCGTCACAGTACAACACTAAGAGACACGAACGGAAGGCAGCATCCATAAAACGTTCGTCTGATCCTTTAAACTGCTCCTTTTTGTTTACCAAATCACTGTATTTGTTTGTTTCAGGTTAAGGTGATGTATTGTATGGATTAGTGTACTGCAATTCAACTGTACTTCGTGTTTTTTTGTTGATGTAAAAACCTCAACTCAAATGATGCACTTGTGTACAGGTGCATCTCAATAAATTAGAATATCACTAAAAAGTTGATTTATTTCAGTAATTCAATTAATAAATGAAACAAATATATCATATAGATTCATTACACACTGACCGATATATGTTGAGGGTTTATTTCCATTAATTTTGATTATTCTGGCTTACAGCTAATAAAAAGCCCAAAATTCTATATCTCAGAAAATTTTAATATTGTGAAAAAGTTCAATAGCTGGAGTCAGTGCTTCAAGAGCCACCACACACAGACATATCCAGGACATCCGGGCTGTCAACGTCAGAGGCGTCTTACCTGGGCTAAGGACAAAATTACTGGTTTCACTATTTGAACTGAATTACTGAAAAAACACCGCAATTTTTTTTGATGATATTCTAATTTATTGAGATGCACCATAGTTGTGTTGCAAAAATGCCATTTTATTAACAAGTTTTGTGTTCACAGAGTTTTATTCTGACACAAGCCCGACCTTGGGGGAAAAAAAACAAAAACAAAACAAACACAGCTAAATTACATTGCATGGCGTCCCTGATTAATGACTCGTTCCTCTTATGGTATTGAAGAACACAGAAAATTGTGCACTCACACTTCCGTCTACTAACGATGCATAGTACTGATGCATCGTTAGTACTGTAATTAGAGCTGGCACGGATATGAGACCTCGTATCGTATCCTGCAACAAATGGCACTAAATGGGACTAGATTTGGGAATAATTAAACATCATGTTCAGAATGGGAAATGCTTACACGTTAGGATTGACTACACTATATTTATTCTTTAATGTACAGTAAATTTTTACCTAAAATTCAATAATCACAGGTGTGTACTGTATGTGTTTGTGAGAAGGGAGGGGGGGGGGGGTATTGTGATCTACCATTTAACACGTGTTCTATTTATTGTGTAGTATAGTTTATTCATTTACTCTTTATAGCAGTAAAAATAACGATTCTGAATAGCAGTGCACAAATATAATCAAGATCTGAAAAAGTATCATAAATTTTAAACTTTCATTTACTGCAAGGCAACATATTCCATTCACATATTTCATGTCGATTATAAACTGATTAATAAACTAAAAACAACAGAATACAGGTATTCCCCGACTTACAAACAACGGAGTTACGAATTTACGCAGATAAGAACGGACAGTGGTCCTATGAACGTAGATGCGAACAAATCGTAGAAATATATCAGGTGTATTGTACAGAAAATGTACACTGCGGAGCACCATATACCAATATTTACAACTATATTTAACAATATTTTCAGTGATTAAGTGAATGTATAAAATGTCTAAAGTCCAGTATACTGCACGTGTGTGAATGTGGGTGTGCGGGAGAAATGAGTCGGCCTCATCGGTTTCAGTGAATCAGTCCAGGAGCATGATTATAGAAAATGTTTGTCCGGTAAAGCTGTCCTGATTAAAAATAATCCTAATTTCGTAAAATTCTTAACAAAACAGTGTTCACAGTCCGATACAGTAGAAAACAGCTGATTGGCTGCCGGGATTCCCCTCACGATTTAAAGGCAGCACTGTTAAATTTGTGTGAAATTCATTTCCTTAGGCATGGTTATGGTTTTTAGTCACATGATGGCAGTGTGGGGAACATGATCCTGGAATGGAACTCGTTCGTAAGTTGAGGACTACCTCAAGCCCATGCTAGACTAAGGAGCAACAGTGTTCCATTTCTTAACCAGCATCAAGCAGCTCTCTCTCCGAAATGCTTATCTAAAAGCGACAGTCCTGCTATACTCACTCGTTATAATGTGCAGCACATGGAACAGGGCTGTCAGTGAATAACAACAAACCAAAACTGTGCACCAAATATTTTTAAATAAACACACACGTCAGTCAGTGTGTATTTGGCGAGCTGATCATGGCTACTTATTAGTAAGCAGCAAGGCCGGGCGTTTCTTAATAATATATCAGAATTTCTGCATTTTTTAGAGACAGTCTGTTCCTCTTATCATCAGAGTGTGTATAGCCGTGCTGAATAGTCTCTCAAAGCGCCAAGTTAAACCTGGTAGCTGCTCTGTATTATTGTTTTTATGATAAAGGCTTTTTACTCTCTGCAGAGTAAGACTCGAGCATTTTGAACGCTCGTGCTATCGGTGATTGAGTGAGGGTCGATATCCTGCCTTTGCGGATAACTTTTCCCGCTTAGCTTAAGGTTCATTGTGTTAAAGCTTTTGGCAGATGTTCCCTCACATACTGTAGTTTTGCTTTAGAAAAAAAACTTGCAAATTTAGCAAAATTTGACTTTGTTTTCTGAGACTTGGTGATATTCCTGGACTGGCAACAGCATGTTGATGTGTCTGTCGACTAGTGTATTTTGTGTCATCACGATAGTATCAGTTTATGTGATCGGCCATTCGAGAGACAACCGATCTGTAAAAAATTAAGTGATTGATCAGCAGCATTGATCAGAGCAAAATTTTATCATTATTTGGAATGATAAGAATGACTTTAAATGATACTACTTCAAGTAGTATCTTTATTAGCAATAATGTCTAAATTGAGTGACGGAAAAAAAAAAGTCAGATCAGAGAGATGTGAGTATTATTATTATTAGTAGTAATATTAGTAGTAATAATAGTCATGTTAATAGTAATTGTAGTAAGAGTAGTAGTAATCATAGTAGTAATAGTAATAGTAACAGCAGTAAGAGTAGCAGTATTAGTAATAGAAGTAGTAATAGTATTAATAATACCAGTAGTAATAGTAGTAATGGTAGGATTAATAGTAATAGTAGAAATAATAGTAATAGTAATAGTAGAAATAGTAGCAGTAATTGTTATGGTAATAGCAGTAATAGTATGAGAAGTCGTAATAGAAGTAATAATAGTAGTAGTAATATTAGTATTAGCAATAATAGTAATAGTAGAAATAATAGCAATAGTAGTAGTAATAGTAGAAATAGTAGTAGTAAGAGAAGCAGTAATAGTAGCAGTAATAATAAAATAGTAGTAATAATAGTAATAGTAGTAGTAATAGTAATAATAGTAACAATAATAGTATTAATAGTAATAGTAGTTATCTCTGTAGGCTTTGGCTTTTGTGTGCATGATTAAGTAAGTGACAGTTTTAAAATAGAAGCTGATAAGACGCATCTGTACGTGCAGAATATACACACTCCATATAGACCTCATGTGCCAACACACACACACACACACACACACACACACACACACACACACACACACACACACACACACACACACACACACACACACACATGCACACACTGTGGCTAATCGTGACCTGAAACACCTCACTCAGGTCCTGAAGTCTGATTTTACTCCATTATTTATCAGCAGTAAAAGTGTTTTACGCAGCCGGTGCTCATTATTAAATAATTCATCAGCTACGACTGAGAGCTATCGAATGTTTGAAGGTTGTGCGATTGATCGCTTGTGTGTAAATCCTGTGCCTTTTGTTCGGTGCTTTTCTGCAGGTGATTGATGCGTCCCGGGTGGTGAAACAATTCTCGCTTTCGCACCTTCTCCTGCGGTGAGAGAAACAAACGAGGAAATGACTGACACCTCATGCTTTCGGGTATCAATTGACTTTTGCAATGCTAGTTGAGTTAGTACGCCTTTTTTTTTTTTTTTTTTAATAACGTGTATCTAGGTAGGATAGGACTCATCTGGTCCGTTCTCTCTGTTCACTTTCATGCTGTAAGTTTAATACGACTTGTTATATTACATATTAAAAACATTAGTTTCTAGTTTAGTTCCTCTCAACATTTTTTTTCACATTGTCTCATTTATGTATACATCGTTTGTCTTTTTTTTTTTTTTTTTTTTTTTTAGAAATCAGCTCATAAAATCTGGAAGAACTTTTCTTTCTTTCCAGAAAGGAGACACATGGATAGTGCTTTCCTCTGAGTGTGTTACAGTATGCCGTTTCTTACGGTGTGTGAGCGAGCAGTTTGAAAGGAAACACATGATGGCCTTCGCCCTCCCTGGATGATGGTTACAGCCTTGATGGTTGGAGTGTCCTTATGACAGTTGGGAACTGGCTAAAAAAATAATTTAAAAAATCCTGAGAAAAAATAAAAATATCACATTCAAGTTCGGGTACGTTTTGCTCCTTCAGGCACAAATCGACTTTTTAAAAATGTGCTTTTTAAAGGCACAAAAAGGAAGTAATGGGAAAATAATCATCAATCACTGAAGTTGTTTTTGCCTGCTGCAAAGTTTTCTATTTTCCTAAACCAGTACATCCTGCAGTCATTTCTTTCTTGTGCACGACAACAATCTGAAACTATTACAATGACTTTGTATTGTCCGTTTATATCTATATGTCCATCTCATTCTCACTTCTCTCACAGTGGCGCCTTACGTTCTTACACGCTCTAAATGTACACAGTATCGTTTGTTCTCGTTGCAGACGTAACGCAGGTGATGATCATTCTGCAGTCTCGCGCTCACACGACTCTGACAAAAAGGGTACGGAGTCAGTCTAACTCACACTCTCCTTTCCCAAATCAGATAATGTTGACTGTATGATCTTTTGTTGGTCAAATTTTTGATATTTAGCTAAACATCCTGGGGAAGCAGGAGTAGCTCAGTGGTTACGGTGTTGGATTACTGACCGGAGAGTCTCAGGTTCAAACCCCACCAGGTTGTCACTGTTTGGGCCCTTGAGCAAGGCCCTTGAATGCTCAGATGAACGTGATAAAAATGGATAAAAGCGTCTTTCAAATGCAGTAATGTAAAAGTAATCCAAATTTTAAATGCTCGAACATTAACAAATTCTGTAAAAAAATACACCTCGGCTTTTGCAGAGGATACAAACTGCTTACATTTTCTGAAAATACTTGCATTTTAAGTATCGCTCCTTCTTTGGAGTTGTTGGGCTTGAAAAACAATACACTTAAACTTGAAATACACTTGAAAACAATATACTTAAAGTATACATAAATGCAAGTACAGCAAATACAAAACACAACTAATTTACACACTACCTAACCCAACTACTACAATACTTAACACTCATTAACATCAAAGTAGCTGATATGCTTGGTACGCTACAAACCAGTTTAAAATTTCAGCAACGCTTTTGCAGGAATATAACCATATCCACCTTATCTGGGGAAAACACCACACCTCTTCTGACTCCTGCTAGTGTTGATCTGACTGGGGCTGGACGGACACACACACACACACACACACAGCTGATGTCCATGTGTTTCTCCCTTTTACAAGCAACTGTTGAAAGACATTTGTTGCATGTCGCGGTGTCGGAATCTTTTGTTGTGAAATACACACACACACACACACACACACACACACACACACACTTTAGGAGATAATAATTTTAAGCATTTTAATATAATAGCTTAGGAAGCTAAAGCTACCTGTTGCCACCAGAGCAAGTTCAATTACTGTCTCATTTTCTGAGTTGTGCTTTTAAGTCGGAGTGTGAAAACGACATGGACACTCGCGTTACTACACAGATTAACTAGATTTGTGTTATTAAAGCTTTCGGACTCGTGTCGAGTTTCTCAGTCGGGAAATAATTTTTCACTGCGGAGGAACTGAAATCTGCGCTCTGATTTGTTTCTAGTACAAACCGGTTATATATTGGCATATCGATGCCATATTGGCGTACCTGGTATGACCTTGTTGATTACAGTAACACAGTCCGATCACGGGGGTCTGTGAGCTTGTGCATGTGGAAGAGGCCGCTTTAGTACGAGTGTGTTACGCTTAATGAACAGTGTTTGGACAGCAGAAAAGCTTCACGTGCGCCAGAGAAAGCATGTGTCATTCCGCTCCCTCGCTTCTGGCTAGCAGTCGCTGATGGGTGGGGGAGATAGGGGGTGCCGTGAAGTGTGACGAAATTTGGAAGAAAATTATTTTTGGACTAGTCATACTGTACTTAGTGCAAATGGAATGCAAATGATTAGTTCATTTAAACTAACGTTATGTGTGTTAGAGTTCTTAGCTGTAAAAATATATATATAAATAAATAAATAAAATTATAATGCACTTGGGGTCATGCTGTTATGGGAACATAATCAACAGTGAGATGCACGTCATACTGTAGATTTTGCGTATTTATAGTTAGATAAAATTTTGTTATATTATAGAAGTTTCATAAGTAACATATTTTTCTTTCTTTTTTTTTTCGCTTTCTTCACAATTCACATTTTTTCATAAACTTGAAAATACTGTACTACTGAACTACAGGTACCCAACCCAGGCTATGAGTCTCAGCTCCAGTGCATTTCGCTTCTCTATCGTCAGTGATGAATATCTTCATCAGTTCATGAACACACCGTCACGCTTAATATTTCATTCCCATTCTTACACTTCACACATCGGTCTTGGATGCGCACTTCACTAGACACAGGATGTGGGCTAATCAAGAAAAACATCGCATTCGAGCCAGTTGACTTGATTTCAAACTATTACAATGATGCAGAGACACACAGGAAAATCTTGAAACCCAAAAACTCCATCCTGAACCATGTGAAATACGTTCCAACTTAAATATTTGTGTAGTTTTGGTTGAACGGTGCTGGAATTTCATCTGTTGCTCTAGTCTCGTTATTCCTAATCGTTGCTGGAATTCCTCTAAATGATTAACTAACAGCTATACGAGGTGCAACAATAAACACCATGAACGAGGAGAGAGATATCAGACGATATATCAGACGATCACAGCTTCTCTAAAGTGACCTCAACACAAATAAGATCTTTCCTTCCTCCTTCAAGATCTCGCGACCCGTACCGATGACCCGCGGAATCCTTCGTAGCAGCCACGATGGATTTATGAGCGCCGTGTTTAAACGGCACAAAAGTAAAATCCGGTGGGATTTCTGTCCTGCCCTCCGAGTCGGCGTTTAATTTACGGTACCCGAGCTCCCGGTTTCAGATATAGCCGAGGTTTGAGTTTCCTTGCTGTAGAAACCCAGGAGCAGAGCTGCACTACAATAAAAGCTTGAGTTACGACCAGTTTCTCATTTTAAAATCAACTGTAAAATTTTTTTTTATAATAATAATAATAATAATAATAAAATACATTTTTAAAAAGCCATCGTCTTTCACATTAGCCCTTATACGCTTTTATTTCTGTAATAATTTAGATCTTATCATGAATGTCTCTCTGCAAGCTTATTTAGTGCTCATTCATTTACTATACGGAAATAAATAAATAAGAAAAGTAAAGCACACCATGAGGCTAAAAACATTAAAATGTACAAACAAGGAAGCTCACGATTTAAAGATGCAATAATTTTTTATTTAATTATTTATTTTTATTATTCTTTCCTCGTAGAAATTATCTGGAAGATATGTAGTCAACGATTACAATCGCTTTATGCACACACACTACGGCTCACTGTACTCATTCTGAAGAGCTTTATGCTTTTACGGGGGAGGGGATACTGTATACAGTACAAAGTATATATGCGCCTATGTTGATCATAGTGACACAGGCCAATCACGGGTGTGTACGTGTGTGAGCTCGTGCATGCGGAGGAGGACGGACAGCGCTTGTGTCGGAGTGTGTTTATAATATTTTATATTATATATGTTGTTGTAATTGTTCTTTTGTGTCCTGTCTGTGTATTTTATTATTTATTTTTTTACAAATTTAGTTTACGTTGTTTAGCACCTATGAACTACTTGCCAATGGATGGGTGCTATATAAATAAAGACTGAATGATTGAATAACCTCAGAGGGTCGGCGGGTGTTTCGGGGATCCTAAAGACGTCCTGACATCGGTGTATTTTTCAATCGCAGTGGAACCTTGGAGTACGAGTAATAAAAGAGTGACGTCTTGATATACTTAAAGAGCAGTACGCATGCGCTGTGTCTGCCAAGCATCACGTGATCACAACTGAGCCAATGGTTCTTTTTCTCTCGCGTGCTACAGGATTATGGGTAATCCGTGCATGAGTGTACTGTTTATTATAACACTGTGACCACGTGCGTTTGCGCGCATGTGTATAAAAGTCGTTCTACACAGTAGTCCCCGCCCTCCTCTCGCCTCACTTCAGCGTCACACACACGCGTGCGCGCACAGACACACTGCTCTGTCAGGATTCTTTTCGAAGGAAAAATGCAGGTTAATTAATTTTATTTTTACTTCATACTTTGTATTAATTATTTTATATGAATATTTTGGGGAGTTTCCATTATTTCTTATGGGGGAAATTCACTTTGATATACGAGTGCTTTGATATACAAGCACGCATCCGTAAAAGGATGCGTAAAGGGATTAAGATTGCAATCCAAGGTTTAACTGTACTTATAAACATAGAAATGTCTCAAGTCTGATTACACTTTATTTAACACAAACTGAGCTACAGTAATACGTGAGCAGTGTGTATGTATAAGTTTGTATTTTGGAGAAAATAAAATTATGTATGGTTATTGAAAACAAAAACAAACAAAAAAAAAGAAGCCACTGAAATAAGACCACAAAACACATTCATAACATTTGTGTACAAGACTTTTGCAAATTGTTCGCTCCAAAATGATGCGACAATCATCCTGCTCACTCATTCACAGAAAATAATATATTCATTCATTCTGTACAGTTTCTAAGACACTTTTTGCTTAGAAAGGCCATATGTGAGGGGGCGTGAATGAACATCATCATCTTTGTCTTTCAGCTGTTCCCTTTCTCTGCCTCTGCATCCATAAATCTCCTCTTTGGTCTTCCTCTAGCCTCCTTCTGGCTGCCAGTTTAAACCTCAGCATCCTTGTACCGATATATTTACAGTCTCTCCACTGAACTTGTCCACCTCAATCTGGTCTCTCTGACTTTATCTCTTTAAATATTTAACATGGGTTGTCCTTCTGGTGGACTTGATCCTGATTCTGTCCATCCTTGTCACTCATAAAGAGAACCTCAACATCTTCATCTCCGCTACCTCTAACTCTGGCTCCTGTCTTTTCTTCAGTGCCTCTGTGTCTAAGTTGTAGAGCATCACTGGTCTCAATACTCACTGTCTTGTACACCTTTCCTTTCTTTTTTTTTTTTTTAAAACACAACACACCTGACACTTTTCTCCATCCGTTCCAACCTGCCTGCACACGCCTCATCACCTCCTTTCCACACACTCCACTCGCCAGAGAAAGCACTTGTCGGTCTGCATCCTCGCTTTTGTCTAGCGGTCGCTGATGGTGTGATGAAATTAGGGAGAAAATTATTTTTGGACTAATCATACCTAGTGCAAACTTAATGCTCCGTCATGATTTAAACCAACTTTATCCGTATTGGAGTGTAAAAAATAATGCACTTGGGGTCTTGCTGTTATGACAACGAAAGGTACGTCATAGATTTTGCTTATTTATGGTTAAATTTAATTTTAAAAACCAAAACAAAAAGCTTCATACGGTCGTTTTTTTTTTTCACCAGCCTGTATTTTCCTACAGAATGATGAGATGGACCTTTCTGCTGCGACCTAACCTAACCTACTTCTCCTTCTGAAGGGGACAGAGATGATCTTTTCTTACTCAGCATACGCAGCATCATCGTCCCGGAGCAGAACGGACTCATCGGATAAACGGATTTATGACTCGTCTAATCAGACTCTAGATCTATTACTCGGTTAATATTTTTCATGCCTCTCCTGAGACTGAAATGTCGGCGCTGTCCTGCTGCATTCGCGCCTGGGAGGAGATTAAAGGAGCGGATTCGGGTTTTGAAGTCCTGTTACGTGACTGCGATGACAAATGTTCCCGAAACAGGCAGCAGTCACATGCTGTGTGATGTATAAGGCAGAGCAGAGATTAGGACGACCGAACGCTGATGGATGGATGTGTACGAGGAGCCTTTTTTTTTTTTTTTTTTTTTTTTAAACCAGCATCCCTTTCTGGCATCAAGGAACACATACACAGATACACATGGCCAAAATTAGAAAGAAAGAAAAGCGACATGGCAGTGATAAATGCATGGGACGAAATCCCCTCAGATAACAGCATTATTTCTCTGTCCCACACACACACACACACACACACACACACACACACAACGTACCCCTCCTCCACTCCACCGAAAAAAGAAAAAAAAAAGTATTTGAAGTAAACTATGACGGGTGTTCGCAAAGGCCACGCTGCATTATATAAACAAAGAGAGAAGAATGGGTTCCACACAACAGAGTTATGAATACTATTATAAATACACACTACTACACAAAAGGTACAGTGCTGTTAAAAAGTATTTGCCCCTTCCTGATTTTATTTTTTTGTTACACTTAAATTATTGAGATTATCATCAAACCCTTATATTACACTAAGATTACCCGAGTAAATACAAAATGCAGTTTTTAAATCATAATTTAATTTATTAAGGGAGAAAAAGCTGTCCATACCTACAGTACAGACCAAAAGTTTGGACACCCCTCCTCATTCACAGAGTTCTTTCTTTCTTTATTGTGTTCTTTCTTGTGTTCTTTAGCCCAAACGCGTCTCTTCTGCTTGTTGCCTGTCCTTAGCAGTGGTTTCCTAGCAGATATTCTACCATGAAGGCCTGATTCACACAGTCTCCTCTTAACAGTTGTTCTAGAGACGTGTCTGCTGCTAGAACTCTGTGTGACATTGACCTGCTCTCTGATTTGAGCAGCTGTTAACCTGCGATTTCTGAGGCTGGTGACTTGGATGAACTTATCCTCCGCAGCAGAGGCGACTCTTGGTCTTCCTTTCCTGGGCCGGTCCGCATGTGAGCCAGTTTCTTTGTATTACTTGATAGTTTTTGTGACTGCGCTTGGGGACACTTTCAAAGTTTTCCCAATTTTTCGGACTGACTGACCTTCATTTCTTAAAGTAATGATGGCCACTCGTTTTTCTTTACTTAGCTGCTTTTTTCTTGCCATAATACAAATTCAAACTCTTTGAATGAGAAGGACTGTCCAAACTCTTGGTCTGTACTGTACATGGCCCTTTGTGTAAAAGTAATCCCCCCCCAAATCTAATAACTGGTTGTGCAACTGGAGATGAGTCTTTTACAATGCTGTGGAAGAATTTTGGCCCACTCTTCTTTGTAGAATTTTTTATATATTTTTTAAGCCACATTGAACTGCCTTGTTCAGAGTCATGCCACGGAATCTCAAGTCCGGACTAGGACGCTCCGAAAAACCTTAATTCCATCAGAGGTGGACTTGCTGGTGTGTTTCAGATCATCTGTCCTGCTGTGTAACCCAAGTGAGATTGAGGTCACAAACTGATGGTGGGATTTTCTGATAGAGCGCAGAATTCATGTTTCCACCAATTATGGCAAGTCGTCCAGGTACTGAAACTCATCACACCACCACCATCATCTCCATGAAATGCTGTTAGTTTTCCACCAGGTGTAATGGGACACACGCCTTGCAAAAACGTACACTTTTGTCTAGTCAGTTCCCAAAATATCCGCCCAAAAGTCTTACGAAAAATCAAGTTTTTTTTTTTTTTTGGCGGCACATGTGAGACTTGGTGTTCTTTTTGGACAGCAGTGGCTTTCGCCTTGAAACGCTCCCATTTATGCCATTTATTGTCCAGTCTCTCTTCATTATTGTTGAATCATAAACACTGAACTTAACTGAGACGAGTGAGGTCTGCAGTTCTTTAGATGGTGTTCTGCCTTCTTTTTCTGAGCTCCTGGATGAGTCGTTCTTGTGCTCTCGGTGTAATTTTGGTAGGGCGACCACTCCTAGTAAGGTTTACCATTGTTCCAGGTTTTCTCCATTTGTAGATAATGGCTCTTGCCGTGGTTCTCTGGAGTCCCAAAGCCTTCGACATGTCTTTGTAATCCTTTTCAGATTGATACATGTCAATTACTGTAACTTTGTTTCTCATCCGTTCTTTGGATCGTGGTGCTATTTAAGATCTTTTAGTGTGCTTCACTTCATCAGCCAGGCTCTATTTAACTTATTTCTTGATTCAACAGGTCTGGCAGTAATCAGGCCTGGGTGTGGCAAGTGAAATTTAAAGTTTGGACAGCTTCTTTCCCTTAATAAATGAAATCAAAAACTGCATTTTGATATGTACTCGGGTTATCTTTATGTTATGTTAAAATGAGTTTGATGATAATCAAAAAACTATAATTATCAAATCAAATACTTTTTCACGGCACTGTGTATACTGATAATTACTTATAAACCACACTGTAATGCATCATGGGTGTCTAGGATAT
>JAAGKR010003751.1:54247-70229 GCA_011419295.1 Clarias macrocephalus
AAACGCGTCTCTTCTGCTTGTTGCCTGTCCTTAGCAGTGGTTTCCTAGCAGATCTTCTACCATGAAGGCCTGATTCACACAGTCTCCTCTTAACAGTTGTTCTAGAGACGTGTCTGCTGCTAGAACTCTGTGTGCCATTGACCTGCTCTCTGATCTGAGCTGCTGTTAACCTGCGATTTCTGAGGCTGGTGTCTCGGATGAACTTATCCTCCACAGCAGAGGCGACTCTCGGTCTTCCTTTCCTGGGCCGGTCCGCATGTGAGCCAGTTTCTTTGTAGCACTTGATAGTTTTTGTGACGGCACTTGGGGACACTTTCAAAGTTTACCCAATTTTTCGGACTGACTGACCTTCATTTCTTAAAGTAATGATGCCGCTCGTTTTTCTTTACTTAGCTGCTTTTTTCTTGCCATAATACAAATTCAAACTCTTTGAATGAGAAGGTGTGTCCAAACTCTTGGTCTGTACTGTACATGGCCCTTTGTGTAAAAGTTTGTTTCTCATCCGTTCTTTGGATGGTGGTGCTATTTAAGATCTTTTAGTGTGCTTCACTTCATCAGCCAGGCTCTATTTAACTTATTTCTTGATTCAACAGGTCTGGCAGTAATCAGGCCTGGGTGTGGCAAGTGAAATTTAAAGTTTGGACAGCTTCTTTCCCTTAATAAATGAAATCAAAAACTGCATTTTGATATGTACTCGGGTTATCTTTGTGTTATGTTAAAATGAGTTTGATGATAATCAAAAAACTATAATTATCAAATCAAATACTTTTTCACGGCACTGTGTATACTGATAATTACTTATAAACCACACTGTAATGCATCATGGGTGTCTAGGATATTATGACACACAATACAATACTAGCGAGACCACAATATTCACTAGGTTTTATTATGAGCTCCATCTCTTCTTACACACTGAGTAGCAGAAGCAGCAGCAGAGGGAGTAACGAGCGTCCAGAGCAGGAAGTTAGTGAGTGGGAACTTAACTCCCTCGAAGCATGTTTACTCAACAGTCCAAGACGTTAATCCAAATCAGAGGGAAGACATGACAGCCAAGGCCTCGGTTTGTATGACAAAAAAGAAAAGAAAACAAAAAAATACTAAGGAAGCGTCGCATAATACACATGTACAGTAAAGAATCGTCCATGCAGCCTCTCATGGACCAGATCATCTCCTGTGTGTTCTTAATGAATCAGAAGTTGAATCTGATCGGTTGTACTGTCAAAAATCTACACAGAAATGATTTTAAGTGGGACGAGGAAAATAAAATCACGATGTTTGTTCTCATCTGTAGAGTTCAACTGGTAACCCTGACGCGCTGGTGTAGTCCAGGTGGGCGTCGGAGCGGGAGGTGCAGTAGTGCTCAGGCCGAGATGTTATGATGATAATTAAAAACACCATCCATTGTCACACTATCTGTCCACACTGATAACTTTTACACAACATTCATGACACATCATGAGTGGGGAAAAAGAAAAATCCTGCATTCACTCCACACACATACCTGAATACCATGCCACCCACCCACCCACCCACACACACACACACACACACACACACACACACACACTCAAAATACTCATGACACTCGTGATTTTCACAACAAACAGTGTTGTGCAAAAGTATTTACTTTTAAACCTTTAAACCTCACCTTTTAAACCTTTTCCCATTTTAGACGCTGCATTACGATTATCGACAAACCCGATGATAATCGCTGTATTACGGTATAATAAGAACGATTTCATTATTAGCTTTTCACATTATGAAGCACACTTGAGTGTGCACTATATGTCATTTAAAAATTAAAAAAAAAAAAAATAATAACATTTCATTGAGCGAGAAAAACTGTATGACTTTGTTCATATGGATTAAGGCAATACAGAATTTACAGTACTGTTTTTAAGGTTTTTGTTTGTTTTTGGGTTTTTATTTTTTTGGTCTAATTTATTACTCTTTTCCTTGACCATAACCGAGACAAAGCAATTTCTTTGAATCTTCCTGGTATGAAAAGTCTTTATAGTACGCTGTACTGCAGTAGTGTATTGAGCTCTCTGACCTTTTTTTTTTCTTTCATTTCTTGGACCAGATCACACGTTTGTGGTTCTACATATAATTTTCCTCGTCTATCGAGGGCGAATCATTTCACACTAATTTGTTCAAATAATGAATAGTCTGTATGACAAGTAAATGGGTTGGAGATGAATCTTTTCTCACCTCGAAACACAGTCTGAGGAATGCGGTTTCTGGCCAATAAGTACATAAGCTACTTGGATCGATTAGCTTGTATAAGAAGTTAAGCTAGTTTTTCCGACCGTGTGGCACCATTAAATGATTGTTTATTCTTAGCGAAGTAAATAAAGTTCATTATCCTGTTACGGCGACTCTGTGGTAGGTTTCTCGCATGTCCATGTGAAGGACACCAAGTTCGCTGTTATTCCAACCCAAATGCCTAAATCTCAGCCACAGGATGGAGCGCCGGGGCCGATCCTGGATAAAAATTGAGGGTTGCGTCAGGCGTAAAGTTGTGCGAGGTAGCTGTCGAAAGACATCTACAAAGACTATACCATATGACTATATCATCAGCCGGTTACCTCGCCACAACTCGGGTGGGATATACAGTATCAACCAGCAAGTCAACAGTGAACATCAGTTCTAGAAGTTGATGTGTTAGAAGCAGGAAAAATGTGCACGTGTAAGGAGTGACTTGGACAAATGGGACAAAAATATGTCTAGACAAGCGGTAAAAGCCAGTGTGGTCCAATCGTACCAAAGAGCTACTGCAGAACAAACTGCTGAGAAAAGTGAAGGCTGGCTCTAATAGAAAAGTCTCAGATTTCTCTACACACAGTGCATTGCCATTGCCATCCTGCCATTCATGTGGATATTAGTTTGATAACGTACTACTTACCTACCAACTACAGTACACACCATGGAAACCAATGGCAGTTGTCTCATTCAGCAGGATTAATATGCTGACACGCTGCAAAACCTGTTCAGGAATGTTTTGAGGAACATGACAGAGTTGACTTGGCCTCCAAGTTCTCCAGATCTCGATCCAATCGACTTTGCAACTTACAGGACTTAAACGCTCTGGTGCTAACGTGTTGGTATCAGATACAGATTACAGCACACCTTCAGAGGTCTTGTGGAGGCCATGTCTGGTCGGGGTCAGGGCTGTTTTGGTGGCACAAGGGGGAACCTAGACAATATTACATTAATAGTATCCTAGTACCTAGACACCGGTTATTAGACTTACGCACAAACTAGACTTACGAACGAGCTCTCGGGAACAGAACACGTTCGTAGGTAGGGGGCTTACTGTATTCTTGGGTATGTTGTATTTGTATATAATTAGTAGACTCTCAGAAGCCTAGAAATTGTTCTGTAATAGTATAGCTGTAGCTGTAATGTATTAAATAAATGTTTGAAATTTTAATTTTAGTCAATTCTACATAAAAGCTCATAATAAGATGAACGAGGTTCATTAAAGACACAGAAGGCAATTAAATATAAACGTAATGAACGCTGGACATGATAATAACATGTCGATGACAGAAGGCGGTCAAAAGCACAAGACCGAAAAGATTGTGGATTCTTGAACTTGGTATTAAAATAAACAAAACAAAACCAGTCTGAACTAACACATCCCACCATGATACAATGATTTTTCCTGCCATGTTTCTGAAATAAAGTAAGTAATCCATCAGAGATTCCTGATGGCATCAAACAATCCGCTCAGAGCGGCTGTGGGAGATTCGTGTCGCGGATTTCTGTTTTGTTGGTTCGGTGAGAATCCATTGTTCTTTATATCCAGGTTGAAAGGAATCGCGGCTTTAGAGATTTAGCTACAACGAACCCAGAGACGAGCGGAGTAAATAATTCATCGGGCCGCTGCGCTGTGACGTGGGTGAACCTTGAAGTGTTAAAAACTGAAAAGACACGCGAGACTTTACTAATACCGCCTTCATTCTATAGATCAATTTTTTAACACGCGGCAGTCAGTGCTGTAATGAATAACTTCACGGCTTCACGGCAAAAAAAAAAAAAAACTATTGATTTATTTCTCTCTAATGCATTTTAATGATATCATGAAATCTATGGAGAAAAATGCTCTGTGGTCAAGCAGACGCAAAGAATTCCGTTAAATCTCAAACGGCCCTGAAAAGCCGAGGGTAAAAAAAAAAAAAAAAACACGCACGGATCAGCTCCAGACTCGCACTCGACACTGCCTTTATGCTTCCTTCAGAAACATATGAACCCTACAGCAGGTTCCAAGAGAAACTGGCTCGCTCTGAGAATTCACACACACACACATATACAGTATATACATATACATACATACACACACATACACACACACACACACACACACACACACACACACACACACACACACACACACACACACACACACACAGAGGCCTTGCGAATCACGAAGAGGGATAGCTAGGGGGAGAAAAAACTTCCCCTAAAGGATATTAATAGAGGGTCCAAGTCCCTAGAGAAAGTCCACATGCATGCACACACACACACACACCCCACACACACATACATACACATAGAGAAAGAGCAAAACTCTATGGATACTTACCCTTGTTTTCATTAGACGACATTTAAAAATAAAAATTTTAAAATGTTAAAGTTGAGGTATAATTTAAATTCACCAACTAAATGTTTTTTTTTCCCCTCATAGACACTGTGCGTGTTACAGTATTATTAAGTTGTTACTTACAACTTAGGCGTTCAAGGCAAACCGGGACTGATGAAATTTCTCGTGAATGAAGGCATAAAACTGATTTACAGTCGACCCCAGAAACTGGTGGGGGTTACGTGCCTAAAGAAAAACAGCAAATTTTTTGATGTGATTAAAAATATATATTTTTTTAAAAAGCCTATTTTTATAGTTTTAAACCCTAAGCATGCTCCCAAACACTTCAAACTCTTAAACTTAATACATTACCCTTAAAAAAATAAATAGAAGAATATACAGTAAAGGTAAACCCCTATACTGTGCAGTACTGCTGTGTCTCCCGCTGTGCTAAAATGTAAAAGTGCGTTTTCTTTGGTATCAGTACTGTAGGGTAAATACGGTAATAATTCACCATCAGAAGCCGCGTTGTTTTCCTCTACGGTTGCTTTGTGTTCTCTCTACATTACTAAAAATGTATACGGTGTTATATTTCGTATGGAAATTTAGCTGAATCTACGTTAATATTTATGTTACAAATTTAGTAAATTATGTCGTTCTTAATGATTTGGTGTTAAAACGCATAAAGAAAGTATATATTACAATGAATAAAGCCAAATAAAAAAACTTGAGGTTTCTGCAAACAATCATTAGTTTGGTTCTGAGGAAGAATCCGCGGATGACCGAGGCCGTAAACTCTGAACTGCGATTTCACAGTGATGAGACTCTTAGAGCAGTTAAACAGCTTTAGCAGGGGATTATATAGAGAAATAAAAGTACGAGTTTTTACTCTTGTAGCTCTCGTGTTTTTTAATGCTGCGCAATTAAAAAGTCCCACATTGACTTGAACAGCTTTTGCAACTGCATACATAAATTACTTCATTACATACTGTACATAAAGCTTTACTTAAATACAGTAAGTGTATATATATCTATAAGTGATGGAGAGGGAAAAAAATATTCAGTTCTGCATCATGACTACTTTGTGTAGCAACTGCCGTATTATCAGTCTCAATATAACTGATTCTTTTAGAATTAATTTTTCATTTATGTGTTTTCAGTTCCATTTGGCGAAACCACTTTGATCCTGCAGATCAACATCACACATGTTCAGGCAGCACAGCACCCCATGTGGTAGTAGCAAAGCTTGTTCAGAAATAATGACACACCTGAGATGAGAGCTGCTCAGTAAAAATGTAGCTTTGTTTGTTTAAATGAAATGCAATAGAAAATGTTATTTTTAAAACTATTGAAAGAAAGAAAAAAAGATATAAAATCGGCATATTTACGAAACCATGATGCATAAATTATCTTTATATAAATCAAATCGGCATTTAGGTATTATGATAATAGCCTATCAGGTGTTCCCTGGTGATTCCAGTCCCTAATATATTTTAAAACGCACTATTTTTTATCCCAGTGCTCCTGAACACTCTGACACTACTGTAGCTTTTGACCGTAACTGAAAATGAAATTGATTCACAGGTTGTACTAACACACCAGTTGTAATATATTATCACTTCTATAGTAACAGCTCATTCACATGGACATGTGAGTTAAAGAATTCAGCAAGAAGACGTTTATTTAACATTGAAGAGAATAAATGTTAATGTTAAGAGAGAGAGAGACAGACAGCGAGAGAGAATGGTGACAAAAAGAGCATTTATATCTGGTAGAAAACACCTGCAAGTCTTGTGAATAGTTTAAATCACCATATAAATCAACAAATAAAACATAAGAATATGATTGCATATCTATCTATCTATCTATCTATCTGACAAATACTTTAGTGAGCACAAAAAAAAATTGTCTTGCCTCTTGAATAAATGAGAGGATTACAAATGGTCTGCACAGACGTGAATTCCATATTCATACGACAGAATATTAAAAACTTAGAAATGTGTGTGTGTGTGTGTGGGGGGGGGGTAATCTGTATAAGATTACAGAGCAATCTGTAATCTTATATACAATACACTATTATTTTTGCTCTTAATTATGTATTGTACTGTATATTATACTAATCTTATTTTCGGTGTAGTTTGTTATGTAAAATACATTTAATTTAGTTTTATGTAATAAACTCTACGCTGCTGTATCTCTGCCACTCGTTTGCACACTGTTAAGTGCGTTGTATTTTGTTTTGTGTGTTGCATGCTATTTTCGATTCTGTGTATTATAATATACTCTTCAGTACTTTATTCTACTCTATATCGCACCATACTTTATTTTATACTTCTATTTTATAGTCCTCGACTTATGAACATTCGAGTTACGAATTTCCGCCGATACGAACGGACCACGGTTCTACGGACAGTCGTAGATGCAAACAAATTATGGAAGTAGCTCATGTGTACTGTATTGTGCAAAAAAAAGTGCAGTATTCCAGATAACAATACATATTATTATATATAATATTTTCTGTGTGTAAGTGAATGTATAAAATTCACGGAAGTCCGGTATATTGTATGTGTGTGTATGTGTGGGGGAGAAATGAGTCGGCCTCACCGGTTTCAATGAATCAGTCCAAGAGCACTATGATAGACAATGTCTGTTCTGTAAAGCTGTCCTGATGGTTAATGATCCTAATTTCAGAAAAAAATCAACAAAACAGAGTTCACAGTCCGAAACAGCTCTGAGTGTGAGAGTAAACAGCATGTAGTGCTGTCTTCCTCGGGGCTGCCTTTAAACAAGGTCAGCTGACCCCACTGCGTCACCAGGATTCCCCTCGTGGTGCAGTCTCGCCAAACTTAAATATGCTTAATTTTTTGTTGCAAAAAGATTGGAAATTTAATGACTATGCCAAAACCGCAAAAACCTGCGGTGAATTGCAATAAATCGCACTTGCAGGCAATGCTCTTTCTTTATATATATTCTATATATACTGTATTCTAAGCAACTGCTACCCCTATTCCAATTTATACAATTTATACATACAGTGGAAGCTCGAATTGCGAGTAACAAGATTTTTAATAAATTCTGACTTGAAAAATGAGCAAGTCTTGGTTTACAAATACCGAGTATCATGTATCACGCATGCGCTTCTTGTTTTGACACCGAGCCTCACATGATCACAACTGAGCCAATGGTTTTTTACTATTTGTTACTTCTATTCCACTCTATTTTCCCATACTTTGTTTTGTGGACTATTCTGTACTGTTTATTCTACACACCATTGCACTTATCTCTATTCCACACAGAATTCGGTTCAACACTACACTCTATCCAATTGGTTACTGAACTCGATTCCATACTTAAATAATAAACAATAATTAATTTATTGTTTAAATACTTAAACAATAAATTCCATTTATTGTAATCCACACCGAACTGGACTCTGTTCTACTCTCTGCATGCAGCGATTCTAAATCAATTACATTACTAGTTGAGTTCCAAATGGCCTTCATGTATAACCCTTCGTCATCCGTTCCGAGTGAGGAAGACATGGGTATACTCATATTTCAGAAAGACCCACAGCCCTGGAGCGAGTCCAGCTAAACAACAGACGTAAGCTCCTGCAGGACTGCGGCATGACTGAGAAAATGGCTAAAAAGGAAAAAAATATATATGGATTTGACAAATTTGGGCAGAATCGAATAGGATTAGGATTTGAAAAGTTTCTATCCTATTCGAGGCCAATCTATTCTTTTATATGTTTTCTATTCTATCCTACACTACTATTGTGTTCTTTATGATGTACTCTATTCTATTGTATCCATGGAACTTTCCGGCATTTTGTCTTTACATACGAGTATTGTCTTCTACATAATGCAGGCCATTATATTAACGTGTATTTTGTCCAAATCTCTTCGATTGTATTGTACTCTTTGCTATTCTATTCTAAACTGCATTGCACTGTATTTTCTCCTATACTGTACTGTACCCTAATCTATTATCCGCATGGAGCAAGTCTAAATCGATGACAATGGTTGGACGCCTTCCAGATGACTTTTATTGTCGGGTTTTGTTGGAGGTTCTCATTAAAGGCTGCAGCCTTCAGAGGGAGCAGGGCACAGCACTACTCGACCCAGAATGCCGCACGGCCCCAAAGTCGGCCGAGCGACATAAGCTCCTGCTTAGTAAGTAATCTATAAACAAAGTTCGTGTGACTGGGGGAAGAAAAAAAAAATGTTTACAGGAAACTAGTCTCAATTGATGAATCTGGGACGAATCAAATAGGATTAAGCTTTCCACGCGATGTAAAACTCTCACTGAAATGTGTCACTGGGAAAGAAAAAAAAAAACTGCTCGTCACAGATGCTGAGAAAATATGGCTCTGTAACATGACTTCAAACACGGATGATAAAGCCAGTAATATTTTTTTTGTTTTATTCGTAGGTGAATATACTGCATAACTCCAGTAAAATGGGATTCAGAAAAAAAAAAAAGTTTTATACGATTGTGGTCTAAAACGACAAAACTCACTCCATGAGTATATCGGAGTCTTTGACAAGTTTTGTGGGTAAATTTCTGAAAGTTAACTTTTTTTTTTTTTGCTGTGCCAAGCGATTTATAGTGAAGTCATACACAGTATCGGTGTTTAAGTAGCACCATCCATTTCATTTATGACTACAGGCAACGCAGTGCCTGCCTCCAAACAAATTACTTGCCTGAAGAACATAGCGGAAAAGTGATTGCATGGGATCTGAGAGAGAGAGGAAGAGAGAGAGAGAGAGAAAGAAACGCACGAATGTTATAGGTCTGGGAGAAGAAAATATGATTGGGAACACGGAGAAGGCCTTGGAATTAAACGAGGAAATTTGCATTCAGTGCTCTGGGCTATCCATCACATAAAACACTGCTAGTACACTGTAAAAAAAAATAAATAAATAAATAAATACATGAAGAAGAGATAACCCCTGAACAATTTACTTCTATTGATTTAGACCGTGAGAGCCGAATAGATAAATGAAGTGATTTCACAAGCAAAAATATACTTGGGTTACCGGTAACAAGTTTGACATATAATAAATTCTCTTCTAAATATCTTCTTCTAAACATGACTTCCAGAAAAAGTGCGTGGTGGTAGCAATCGCCCAAGAAACTCAGAAAGGGGGGAGAAAAAAGCCAGATGCTGTCATTATGGTACAGTAGGACCCTGAAGTGGTGCAGCCAGAAAAGGAGGCCTTGAACGCTCGAAGAGACTTCAAAGATGCATTTTCAGTCAGGTGCTGCAGATGTGAGGAAATCCAGCTTCAAAAAGCTCTCACGTGGAGCTCTGAGGCACAAGAGGAAAAAATAAATAAATAAATAAATAAATAGATCATGGTGGAGTAAAAAAAAAAAAAGCATCTTCTGAGCATCTTTTAAAGCAGCATATCAGCCATCATAATTAGAGTAAAATCTGCTTCTACTTAAAGATGCTGATATTACTGCTCCATGATGAACGTATTCATTGAATTAAAAAAATAAATAAAAAGAAAAATGGGTTAATGGGTTTAAAAACATCTCGAAAGTATCATTTGGCAGTTAAATCTGGTCCAAAAAAAGTGTTGATTCTTCGACATTTGAACTTGTTGGCCAAAACAGAGCACTGCAATTCTAATTGATTCGCTGAAACCAAAATAACTATAGAACTATGGATATGATTATGACATTCCCCTGATTATACCCCCCCCCCCAAATTATTTACAAAAAGCAGTGTTAATTGAATTGGTTTTTATTTTTGTATTTATTTAATAAAAAGAAGCACACTGCTGATCAAGAAACATAAGGATGATGCAACTGAGGTTTTGCTTTTCGGTGTGGGACATTTTTCACTAATACTACACGCATAAATATCAGGATACACTCAAGATGTGTTTCTAAACAGTAAAAGGTATTTATCGTCAATTAAGGGCGGTTTCACACAAGGGCCCCAGAATTGGTTCCGAGAACACTAAACCCCAAAGTCTGGTTCACTTCGACCAGTGGGAACACATTCGTTCCGCACTCGGGAACTGTACCCGAGACGGCTTGAAAAGTGTATACAGTGTACTCGGGCACGGATCCAATCAGATACAGAAGACAAATGTGACGTGACATCATCAACCCATCAGTTTCCTCCTAAATCTCCCAACTGAGTGTGAGCGAGCAGCTCGAAAAGATGCGGTCTGTGACGTCGCATGGTTCAGAGGAAACGCGTCATAAGCACTATTCGGACGGGACTAGTTTTACTTGGGGACGTTTGAGTTAGATTTTTTTTTCAGCCGACGTCTGTCATTTCATGTATGACATACATGAATGACATATACATCTCCGTGTTTATTACGGAGGTGGGCGTGTCTGTGTTTTACATGTGGGCGTTGCACAAGACCACGTGTTGATGAGGATTTCTACTGGAGCATAGACAGCAGAAACTCGAATACCAGCGCGCTAGAGATTGTACGGTAGTTCATGTTGACCAAAACACACAAGAAAACGCGTTTCGGAAAAAAACATTTTCGGCAAACACAGACATTCACATTCGGACGGGATTAGATTTCTCAGAGGACCGCCGAGTTTGCGGAAAAACTGTAGGTAATTTGCTCTGGAATTTTTACAGAGGTCGTGTTAGAAAAAAACAGACATGGTAGATTCGGACGGGATTAAAATCACAAAGTACCTCTGTGAAACAGAAATTTCTCTAACGTCCCCCAGTAAAACTAGTCCCGTCCGAATAGTGCTATAGTCTGTGGCCCTCCTGACGGAGTGGTCGTAGTAGATTAATGTGGGAGCCCGCTAGTGATAGGGAGGAATTGGATACGACTAAATTGGAGAGAAAATCGAGAAAAATCCAAAAAGAAAAAAATATAAAAAAAATAAAGTGAACGCTGGCCAGTGCGGAGGTGGAGAGGGAGGAGCAATTGTTCCTGGGCACGGTACAAATCAACCATGTCTAAGGTGAAAATGTCCTAAGACGCCACAATAAGATCGCGTTAAGATGTCTTTTATCAGACTTTATAAGGAGAATCCTAAAAACAATGTTGAAACTAGAGACCCAGTTCTAGGAACACTTACCCAGTTCAGAGAAAAAAAAAAGAAAAAAGGCAAAACAGGCAATCACTCGCTACATACTCAAAATCATCAGGTGTTTCAAGTGCTGCTACATCTGTTCCCCCATCTGTGACAAAGCCAATAATGCAGAATCTCTCGAAAATGCTAATGTAGACGGTGAAGTGCTTCCACAAGTCTATCCTCAGAATATCTGCCTGTTTGTGATTTCCAGAGACCAGGGCTTCGGCTGAAATGTGTTTATCGCAGGTGGCAATAATGTCAAATGCCAAAGGGCAGCTCTAAACCAGATCAAGTGGATAAACTGATCTTCCTGTCTGACAATCTGTGACCGTCGGCCTGGGAGGCTACTTTTCCACCCTCTCAGAATCACATTTCGGAGGAAGTTTCCAGGATAGAAGTTGGCTTTAGAATACATTTCAAACCAAGTCGAGCTGATACTTGTGATCTGTGCTAACACCTTCTGACAGATCAGAATGGAGCGCTGTTATGATGATATTTATATCATGGATCACCATTGAGTAAAAACTCTTATCAGTCCATGGGTCCCATTCATCCATAATCAGACACTCTTGTGCGCCACAATGGTGATCCGCCCTCCGCAATCAGGATCTGAACACGGAACGAGTTATTAACACTAACGGGTCCTGGATGCCAATTTTCATCAGCAGCTGTGTGCCTTTTCTGGAATCGTCTCACAGCGGAGGGTGCAGAGGAGCGCGAGATCATCAAGTCAAAGGTCACAATTTCTGCTACTGAAACGATGCTTTACAGCAAGAAGGAGAACCCAGAATCAATGATTGGCCGATCAATGTGCGGGACAAGTCTAAAGTGAACATCCGTGATTACATTCTCACTTTGTTTTCATCTTTTAAAACCTCATAGTTTTTTAGTTTTAGGGATGTACTGATACTACAATATGTTGTTCGTAGTGAGAAAAATCTCAACCTCTCGGGGCTCGCCGAACTGAAATGCAAAAGTTTATTCACAATTTCATGTCACTACTGACGAATTCCTCTGTGTTTGTTCAATTCAATTCAATTGAATTATTTAAAGTTTGTTGATAAAAGTACTGAATCTGTGTTTTAAACAACTATGAAAGTTACCCAAAAATCAAAGTGGTTTACATTTCAACCTCCTTTTACACCAGATCTGTAAATCACAGGTAGACTTTTTAGCAGATTTGAATTTTGTGTGTTGTGATTTTCATTTTCTTTTTAGCACTAATTTATTCTATTTAATTTTTTTTATTTAGAACTAATTTATTGTCTCAATTAACTACATTTCTTGTACTAAAAACTGCTTAATTAAAGTATCGAATAAACACTGAAATCTCGTGCTGTCCGTTTACATGGCAGGTCACTTTTAATAAATTGAAAATGTAAACATTTAATAAATAATTTTGTGTAGCTTGTGTTGTCGATTTATTTCTGTTTGTTTTTCCCCTACACTGTTCTGCACCACATGCCACTTCAGGAGGATTTTGTATTTAAACCAACCTCCACCCAAAAAATACAAATAAAAAATCAAAAGAAGAAGGAGCGATAATCTGTTTTAGCGGTTTAAGTATTTTTCAGGAAGATCCAAGCAGGTTTGTATTTTCTGCAAAAGCTGTAGCACATTTTGAATACTTTTAAGGAATTTGTCAGTTTTAAACCATTTTGATATTTTTCACGTTTCTCAAAAAAAAAAAACACACTCATAGATTCAATGAATCAAATCCACCAAAAAAAAAAAAAAAAAAAAGATGGATTAAACTACATAATCATGTAAATTGATGCACTGAAAGCTCTACGTTATACCAGGACGTTTTGTTCCTTCTCCCCTTCCTTCTTATAAAATACTATCTACAGTTTAAGAAGCTGCTTTTAAAACGGATTTCCTACAATGACAATAAAGATGTTTCTGAATGATGATTTTTGCGCAATTTTTCAGCTCCATCTAAGAAACTGCAAAAGACTGAGATACACATCATGGATTAGCATGAAGGGATTAAAATTAAGCCTGAGTTCCCTGGATGAATAACCACCCAGTTAACACACCATAATAATTAATTTATTAAATATAATTTAAATGAACAAAATACTACTAAATATTCTGTTGTTTTGGTATCAAAAAGGAAAAAAAAAAAAAAAAAATAATAATAATAATAATAATAACTCTCAGTGGACACAAAACTGAACCTTCTGACTCTGAAAATTAAAACCGAACACACGAGAGAGAGTTTTATCCATTTAAAATTTATGCTAAAACGGTTTATGTTGAGAATGAATTATCGCTGTAAACACAGTACCCGGTGTTTGCAGGAGGCCTGAGCGCATTGTGTTGCGTCACTACTTGGATTTACTACATTAAGAAAAACAGCAGCAATGACCGAATGCAGTGTGGGAATATTATAAATCAGATGCTATTTCATACAAAAGTACCTCTCTTGATTGAAAAAATACTAATAATGTTCAAAGCTACCTCGAAGTTCCACCTGCGGAGCGGTCGGCTAAGCTTATCGCAAGATGGTTCACTTCGAAATGACCGAAAAAAAAGTCTTGGTGCTAAAAACAGCACAGAAACAGCGCTGCCCTTACAGTACAACGACGCGCTAAATTCAAACATGCAGTGCGGCAATAAGTAGACAGGATTGATTTTTACTACAGAAATAAAAACCACCAAATAGTAAAATCTACAACTGAATAGCAGGAAACTGCTTCAGCGTTTTGCTAACACAAAGTAATCTTATGTACATTTATACTGTATATAAGGGGCGTTCAAGTCAAAGCGAGACTTTCGATTGTGCAGAATAACAGAGCACAGTTATGGGAGTTGCAAAAACTCCCCTTTATTTCTCTGTATAATCCTCTGCTAGATCCATTAATGAGCCTGGACATGTGGAAATGACTTGCAGTGAGATCCAAGATTTACATTGTAGAAAGAAATAACATTCAGGAACGACCATGGGGTTAGGAGGTGTGCCCAAATGTTTGAGCGGTAGTGTACGTGTGTAATGGTTCAGTAATTATCATCAAACAAGGAACAAAATGATTGTAATTATTGTTTACAGATGTTATTGTGTTATGTTAACCCAGGGTATGTCTCTATGAGCGTTTCACGTCATCCCCGTGCATCAGTATCCTCATTACTAACGTTTTAATTCACTGAAAACTGGTACTGCTCCACCGACACAGATTTCTCCCGCTTGTTTTTTCATACCATGCTTTCATAATTCATCACAGGACAGTGGAATAGTGATTCAGTGTCCAGTTTGAGCCCGAGAGCATGTGGGTGGTGGATTCGGAGGCTTTGCCTTTGGGAAAATGCTGCTTTGCTCTCGTCGAGCTTCACACGTCAACAAACCGACTACTTGCACTGCTGAGCAGGAATGCTGAGGACAGGATATGCACACGAGAGTCAAGTGAGAGTTACTAATCCCAGCTGTCCACTCGGCGTGTGTGTGTGTGTGTGTGTGTGTGTGTGTGTGTGTGTGTGTGTGTGTGTGTGTGTGAGAGAGAGGGAGATATCCAGACGTGCGTGATGTTGATGCAATCACATTGAACCGCCTACAGAGCCAGAATGGATCTGCTCCAAGTGTGAAGCGCATGTTTGAGAACGGCAGAACAAATTGATGCACGTGTAGGTGATGAAATTCTCACTGTACCTCTGTGAGATAGAAAAAAACACTGTGGGACAATACTGGGTGTCTTACTACAATAATAACAATAATAATTATTATTATTTTTCCTTTCTTAAATTTAGTAAATATAATAATACAGTGCTAATAAAAAAAAGAAAGCTAAAAGGCTCTTGTGACTCGATTGTCAGTTTGTTTTACTGTGTGTGTGTGTGTGTGTGTGTGTGTGTGTGTGTGTGTGTGTGTGTGTGTGTGTGTGTGTGTGCGTGTGTGTGTGTGTGCGTGCGTGTGTGTGTGTGTGCGTGTGTGTGTGAGAGAGAGAGAGAGAGAGAGAGAGAGAGAGAGAGAGAGAGAGAGTGAGAGAGGTAATGTGTGAGAGTGGTGGGAATGCAATTTAGGAGAGTGTGTACCACTTGTCTCTTGTAATTATGTTTTCAGGCCATGTGTGTGTGTGTGTGTTTGTTTTGCACGTTACTGGTGTTTATTTGTGCGCACATGTTGCAAGTGTGTGTGTGTGTGTGTGTGTGTGTGTGTGTGTGTGTGTGTGTGTGTGTGTGTGTGTGTGTGTGTGTGTGTGTGTGTGCGCATTTCTGGTACTGTCTGTGTGCATGTGGTTGGTGTGCGTTCACGTACACATTACTGAGGTGTTTGCATGCGTGTTGCTGGTGTGTGTGTGTGTGTGTGTGTGTGTGTGTGTGTGTGTG
>JAAGKR010003752.1:4281-27112 GCA_011419295.1 Clarias macrocephalus
GCGAGAGCCAGAGTGTAGAAGTGTATGACCTCTCACTAAACACAATATGAAACCACACGCGGTCACACTTTCTCACACACTGTCAGACCGTGTGGATTGATATTAAACTCCAAACGATGTAACTGAAGCCGACGCAGCGCTCGGGGACGAGCAAGGTGTGTTAACAAATAACGAGCTATGACTCAATTATTAACACTTCAGTCCTCAGTCCCAGGTCAAAGAAGGCCAGATGGAGTCGATGAAGGACATTTTCCAGCTCAGGGCCCAGATCAGGAAAGAAAGGGCTCAAGTCTTCCACTCGATGTCCATGAAGATGTGTTTGGACTCGGCTGATGCTGGAAGATTTTCTTAAACACCTTTCCTGCTATATTGAACTTTCAGACTCATATACTTTACAGATGTAGCTCTACGTGATCTGCTCCTTTATCTAAGGCAAATTTATTTACAACAATGCTTGGCTAAATATATAGGTTTTTAGCCTACACCTTGCACCTGTGTTCACAGAGATATTCAACATCTCCTTATCTCAGTCGGTGATCACCACATGCTTCAAAGAGTCCATCATTGTTCCAGTACCAAAGAAACCCCATCCTGCTTCCCTCAATGACTGTCGACCTGTAACCCTCACATCAGTGGTGATGAAGTGCTTTGAACGGCTGGTCAGAGACTTCATCATCTCCTCACTACCAGACACACTGGACCCACTACAGTTCGCGTACCAGTCAAACCGCTCTACAGATGATGCTATCGCTCATCTTCTTCATATATCTATTGGACAATAGAAGGGGGAATATTGTTAAAATGCTCTTCATCGACTACAGCTCAGCATTTAATACCATAATTCCCTCCACACTCACCACCAAGCTGGAGCACCTGGGACTCAGCTCATCTCTGTGTCAGTGGATCTCCAACTTCCTAACTGGCAGACCAGGATGGGTGGACATGTCTCAGCCTCCCTCACACTCAGCACTGGAGCACCACAGGGTTGTGTTCTCAGCCCTCTACTGTACTCTCTGTACACACACGACTGCGTAGCCTCTACTAACTCCACCACCATCATCAAGTTTGCTGATGACACCGTCGTGGTGGGCCTGATCACTGACAATGATGAGACGGCCTACCTGGAGACCTGGTGCCAGAGGAACAATCTCCTTCTAAACGTCAGCAAGACGAAGGAGTTGGTAGTAGACTTTAGCACAAAGCAGGAGAGGAACTACTGGACCCCTGTCATCAACAACAGCCCAATGGAGAGAGTAGACACCTTCAGATACCTCGGTGTCCACATCAAACAGGACCTGTCATGGTCCTGTCACATCAACACCGTAGTGAAGAAGGCCCGACAGCGTCTCTACCACCTCAGGCGCTTGAGAGACTTTAGGTTGCCCTCCAAGGTGCTCAGGAACTTTTACTCCTGCACCATAGAGAGCATCCTGACGGGAAACATCACGACCTGGTTCGGGAACAGCACCATGCAGGACAGACGAGCTCTACAGAGGGTGGTGCGATCAGCTGAGCGCATCATCCACACCGAGCTCCCTGACCTGCACTCGATCTACAACACGTGGTGCTGGACTAAGGCCAGGAAGATTGTGAAGAACCTCAGCCACCCCAGCAATGGACTGTTCTCTCTGTTGAGGTCAGGAAAGCGATTCTGCTCCTTGAAGGCCAATACAGAGAGACTGAAGAGGAGCTTCTACCCGCAGGCAATACGGTCTCTCAACCAGCACACCACACAGTACCGACTAACACACTTTACACATCCACACTCATGCTTCTTGCACTCTCTCTGGACTCTTGGGACAATCATTGCACACCCTTCACACTACATTACTATTTATTCTATAGCACAAGTCACTTTAAGTACAATACACTTTACAGCATACTTGAACAGCCCCTGGACATCTCTATTTATATCCCATATTTTCTATACTGTACACCCAGGTACACCTAGGCTCTCTTATATTCCTTATATTGTATATATATTTTTCTACATTTGCACCCAGGTTTTTCTTATTCTCTTATATTTTTCTTATATTTTTCTTACATTTTTTATTTTCTTATATTTTTCTTATTTTTCTTATTGGATATTGTATATTTTTACTGTACATATATTTTATTATTCTATTCTTAGTTAAATCCATCTCTACTTCTTTGTTATATTCATTTCGTGTAAATAGTCTTAAATAGTCTTTATTCTAAGGTCACGGGCAGTCGCCTAAGCATTTCACTGCATATCGTACTGTGTATGACTGTGTATGTAACAAATAAAATTTGAATTTAAATTTGATACGTGTTACTGACAAGCAGCCTGCATCCTTTGATCGAAGTAGGCATGGCGGCTCGTAAGACACTAACAGTTCGCTCAGATACTGCGGCGCAAGACCATTTAAACTAAAATACTAAAATAGCTTCAGTCTTAGAGCTATTCAGCTGCAGTAAATTTTGCTTCAACCATGACTTTACCTCCTCCAAACAGATGGTCAAAGTGGATAATGGTGGAGTAGATGAGGAGGTTGACTTTATCCTGAGGTAAAGCTGAGTATCATCAGCATAGCAATGGAATAAAATTTTGTGCCGGCTGATGACACAGCCCAGAGGAAGCATATACAATATAAACAACATGAGGTCGAGCACTGAGCCATGAGGAACACCACAGGTAACACTGTGTGTAGTGGAGATAGAATCTTCCAGGGCAACATGCTCTGTTCTTCCAGTAAGATAAGATGAGAGCCAGTTGTAAACAGAGTCAGAGAGACCTACAGTAAGACGCAATCTGTGAAGAAGAATGTTGTGATCAACAATATCAATGGCTGAGGTTAAGTCCAACTGAATGTGGAGTGATGGAGAGGCTGCATAAGCCGACATCAGCAGGTAATTCGTGACTCTAACCAGAGCTGTTTCCATGCTGTGGCAGGGTCGGAAACCAGACTGGAATTTCTCAAACAAATCATTTTGTTTTAGATGATACTGAAGTTGTACAGCAACAACTTTTTCCAGAATCTTTGAAAGGAAAGGGAGGTTAGAAATAGGCCTGTAGTTTGCAAGCACTTCTGGATCTAAGGTGGATTTCTTAAGAAGTGGCCAGACTGGAGAGAATGATTTATGATCCTGGTAATCAGGGGACGTATAGCACAGAGGTTGGATTTAACCAGAACTGCCGGAAAACAGCTGAAATGTTGCTGTCCCTGGCCGTGGGTCATCCATCAAGTCACACAGTGCAGGGGAACTGGATATTGACGAGCGGATAGTATCCACTTTTTTCCTGAAGAAAATAATGATATTATTGCATCTCTCCTCTGTAGCCTCCAGATGACATTGAAATTGCGGTTTCAGGAGGCAATTAATAGAAGAGAACAGTTGCTTCAAATTTCCAGAGTTATTGTTAATGATATTTCAGTAAAACTGTGATATTGCAGCTCTCAGCGCACTTGCATAGGCCTTCTGATGTTTTCTGTAAACTTGCTAGTGAACAGAGGCCTGTAGACGTCGCTCAACAACACACCCAGCTGTCTTCAACTTCCGCAATTCACATGTATACCAAGGGGCTGAATGTGAGAAGCAGACCATTCTATGTACGACAGGGGAATGGAGATCGAGGAAACTGCTGAGGGATTTGTTGTAAAAGTCAACTGACTCTGTGACTGAGGAACATTCAACAGAGGAGAGATACTGAAGATTTTTGCTCAGTGTCTGGGTTGATCTTTTTCAAATTTCTGTAACATATTTGCCATTTTTGTGGGGGAACAAGGGAGTGACAGCTCCATTGAAATGACATTGTGGTCAGACACCCCCAAATCATACACAAAAAGGTTGCTAATAGGGACAGAATTTGTAATAACCAGATCCAGGATACGGCCTCTGGAATGTGTAGGAACATGAACATCCAGTAGATGCAAAAACTCTGCTGGCAGGAGGGGGTGTCTACATGAATATTAAAGTCACCAAGTATAATAGTGCTGGAAGAAGTGGTACAGGAAGATATTAGAAAATCAAGGATCTCTGAGATAAACACTGGGTTTGGTTTAGGGGGTCGATAAATAAGCAGTATTGTCAAGGGGAGAGAGACTTTACATTTAAATGCAAGGCATTCAAATGAAGACAGCGTAGACACAGGAAGGAGACACAGATGCAGTTGCTGTCGGTACAGCTAAGCCACCACCACGTCCAGTGTTGCAGGTTTTCTCCAGGTAGCTATAACTAGGAGAACACACCTCATTTGATGCTAAAAAGACCTCAGGCTGATGCCATGTTTCTGTTATGCACATAAAATCCAAGCCTTTGTCCATAATATGATCTTGTATAAAAACTGATTCATTTGAGAGAGATTGTGAATTAAAAAGTTAAATTTTGAGCATTTTTGGCGAAGTATATTTCTGTAATGGCCGTAATACACTGAGATCCACTCCGCGTTTTCTATCCAGCTTCGTGAGTGGTGATCTCGGGAAACCTCGCTGTGCTTCTCGTGGTGTATCCCGAGCTACAAACACCTGGAGCGTCATTGCTCTGTTGACGTGTTTGATGAGCGACATCGGTACATACAGATGGAATAGATGAAGCGGAACAGCCAGGCTGATGGTCAACAAAACAAGCACAGCAGCAGGAGAAGCGGCGAACAGCCAGCGCCAGCATCCTCTCCTCCTGCACTAGGAGAGCATCAAGTACAAGCATAAGTTCAAGCACATGTACAAGCACATGTATTGGGCCTAGTGAATGCCATGATATTGCAGCCCAAACCATCAGTGATCCACCTCCATGCTTCACTCTGGACATGCAACAGTCTGGGTGGTACAGTCGCTTCTTTGGGGCTTCTCCACACCGTAACTCTCCTGGATGTGGGAAAGACAGTGAAGGTGGACTCATCAGAAAACAATACATGTTTCACATTGTCCACAGCCCAAGATTTTCACTGCTGGCACCATTGAAACGGACGTTTGGCAAGTGACCAAAGGTTTAGCTATAGCAGCCCGGCCATGTACGTACACTGAATACACTGAACTATATATATCATTTTGTAAAGCTGCTTTGCGACAATGACCATTGGTAAAAGAGCCATATAAATAAAGCTGAATTTAATTTAATTAAAATCAAGAAAGACGTTTCCCAAGGAAGGTCAAACAAGTCCAAATACTAATCCCCACTTAAGAAAAACAAGTCTAAAGTAAAAAAACACTGGTCCCAAGTAAAGAAAGACAAGTGTAGAGTGAGGAGAGAAAGGTCTCACTGTAAGAAAGAAAAGTCCCAAGTAAAAAAAGACAAGTCTAAAGTAAAGTCTAAATAAGGAAAGACAAATCCCAGGTCAACTCCGAGAAGTACCAAGACTAGAAGCAGACTGAGAAGCAGGGGAGCGTCTAGTGCTGAGGAAAGGACAGTTATACCTGCTGTAACATAACAGAATCTACATGTGTCTGTAAACAGATAAATTTATTCTTTACTTCATAATAATAATAATAATAATAATACTACTACTAATAATAATAACTAACAATAATAAAAGATGCAGTTATTCAGTGGCAAACTTTATTTTTTTATTATAACAAATTATTTGATTTGCTTTTTATTTTTACATTCCATGCTCAAACCAAAGATAATGCAAGGAGGGAAATGCTCGTCATGCAGAACTGATATCGAGTACATACGCTTCCTCTGAGAATCAATATGCAAAAGATGCAAATACCGTTGGGGTTATTGTACAGTCATCAGAAGTGAAGTTCATCATCAGGCAAAATAATAATAATAATAATAATAATAATAATAACAATAATAATAATAATATTAAGTATTCAGCGTTGTGTTGTGTCACATGAACATACACTGATCAGCCATAACATTACAGAACAAAACATTCATTGTTCAGGTTCCACACTTAGCAGTGAATCCTTTGGGTGCTGTGGGTTGCAGTGCAGGGCAGCCACGGATCAAAACTGTTTGTCTGGTGCACCACATGGACGCTAGGCGGATTAAGATCTCGGCGTTTGGAGGTCAGATCAACAATCTTTAGCTTCGCCCGTATGCAGCAGGCTGTGGTGCACTGGGCGTGCTGGTGCCTTTCTATCGCGACCAGCATTGACTTTTTTCAGTAATTTGCTCTACATTGGCGTTACCGTCAGATCCGAGCCGACGGGGCGGCGTTTGGTCCCCGCGCGCATGGGTGAGCCCTGGGTGCCCATGATCCTGTCACCGGTTTACTGTGATTGATAATCAGTGTCATTCAATTCATCTGGTGGTCGTAGTAATGTTGCAGCTGATCAGTTTATTTTTTATTAAGTATTATTATGTAATCTTTATAGCAAATCCAAACTCTATTTCAAATATTTAACAGGGAGCCAAATAAATAAATAAATAAATAAATAAATAAATAGATAGATAGATAGATAGCATGGCATATTATTCTGATAATTGAAATAAAATTTCACATTTTAAAGGGAATAAATCAGATTAGCTGCATTGCAGTCACATTTGGGAATTACAGAAATAATAAAATTTGTTAAAAAGAGATTTTTAAAAATGTGTTTATAGAAATAAGTGTCGAAGGAATTTTTAACATCTATTATGAAAAATTGTGATAAATTGAAAATTGATTTGAAAACCATGCAAAACTAAAAAAGAAATGTGCATATGTGCATGCGTTTGTGTGTGCACGTTTGAGCGTGTGCACATGGATGCGCGCGCGTGTGTGTGTGTTGCATAATGTCTGGTGTTCCTGTCATTCTCTCACTGAGTTCTCGCTCACCACTAACTACACCTCATTTATCATTAATGAGTGTAAAATACACACTTAGGCAAATGTGAAACAGTATAAGCTGCAGGATCACACACACACACACACGCGCACCTCTATAAGTGCATCCCTCTGCCCTAATGACTCTTGAGAAATGTTATGATCTTGATCTGTGTGTAGACTTTCATCCGGGATTAAGGAGTTTGGGATTTTTTTTTTTTTTATGATTTTTCTGAAATCCTCAGAAATCAAAGAAAAGCATTCACGTGCTAAAAGTCTTTCCCTTCAGACATTCATAATGTGAACACATTTCATTTGATACCTTTTCCTTAGGAAAAAAGAACAATAAACTTTACCATGCACAAAGGTAAGAAGAAATACACAACGTTGATTCTACTGGAAAGAAAAAAATATATATATACAGTATAGAAGTTTATTGTGCATCTAGTAAGGTGTGGCTAGTCTGGAACAGCTCGAGCGAATGCTACCATCATAATGCTACACGGCCGACTGTTTACAACAGCAATCCACTTTGCTCATTAAAATGCCCCGAAAAAGGTTTCATAAACACCCTGATAGTTCACCATGATCTCAGACGCGGTCGAGTCCAAAAGTCTGGCTGCAGAGTCCTCAGATATCAAACACGCCTCTTTAACAACCGGAGCCGTCTGGGAAAACTCCTGAAGGATTAAAGTTCTAGGACTTAAAACTCTCGAAAAAGAAATTTGCATTTAAAGACTTGCGCTAAATTGCTCTTATGAAGGGAAATGAGTTCTCACTTCCGTCTCTTGTTTTAAAGACGAGCCTCGTCATTGTCTCCTCACTGCACTGAGCTCTGTTCATGCTAACGTCAGTGCAGAAACGATAATTAGCTTAATTTCTTATCTTTATTGCATGTTTACAGATAGTATAAGGGATCTTCTTTTTTTTTTTTTTGATGACGACGTGAACGGACATCTGATCCATCTTGACAGATTTTAGACGTCTTTAAACAAACTGATTATTTTTCTTCTTTACAAGAAAATGCCAGGTTACAAAATGGTATTAAAATTAAGACATTGTACAGAGATTGTTAAGAAACATAATATATCCTACTGATTAAGGATTTGAATAATTTATGATGAAGAAATAAATTACCGTAAGTTTGTTATGCATAATATTTCTCTGTGTTGGATGCTGTATTGTTATCGGGACAAGAGCAGTATTTTTAATAAACTTTTTTAAATGTTTTATTTGGTTATCATTATTATGTCTCAGATAATTAATCTTTTAGGATAGTCCTGCAAGAACATGTTACCATTAATAATTAAAGAAAACTTTTTTATTTCTACTGCTGAATAGCAGTGAGATCTGATTGGTTTTCCCAGCCTGCCACCAGACACAGAAGTGTAGTACTAGAAGCGAGAGCACTAATAATTCTTCTCTGATTTGAATTTGCAGACTCAGACTTTCAGGTCCTCCTGTGCGTAATTTCAAGGCAAGCTATTCGCGTGGTATACTGAGTACTGAGTATCAATTGAGTAAATAAGGAGTAATTCACAATCAACATGCGTCTTGCATAGTTATTAAGTTATTTGCGCGGGTGAGACAGAAAAGACAATCCCTCGTCACACAAAAAATGACCACTGCAAACAGTTTTGGATATGCTCTCTCTATAGTCTGGGATGAATCAGTCCATCAGGTCGAGGCACCAGGAAGTTTCAGAGCCGCTGCTTTCGTGTTGAGTCGCAACTTCAGGCTTTGTCGATTCTGATTCAGAACTCTCCACGTCTTGGTTCTCCACAGAACCGTCATCCGCAAGCAGGCACTCGCGACTCGTGTGTCCTTGGCTCAAATCTGACAACAACGCAGCATCTTGTCGCTCCTCCCTGACTTCATCTAGGACTGTATCCGGAATGTCATTGTCCAGTTCCAGATTTGGTTCGCTAGTGATAGGGGGATTGTAGTGGATTGGATTTGTGTGATTAGTGATTAACAGGGAGTGAGTGGACGTCGGTGCGCTGGAAAGTAAATGAAGATCTAAAGAGACTTGTTTTGGTTTGTCTCGGTTAAACAGAACAGGCTGAGACCGACTGATGCTGGCAAGGGTGCCGTGATCCTGACCAGCTGCTTCCTGGTTCTTGTATCCTTTTGACTGATAGAAGGAGGAGGTCGAGGTGTTAATGTTAATCAAGCTTGATTTACAGGACGTAGGATCGCAGGTGCTGGTAGGATTAAAATGAAGAAGGTGTCTGAAAACTTCAGGTTGTGCAGGTGCATCTGTTCGACCTCCACCTGCAACAACGCCAGCACAGTTTTGTTAGGGTCTGGTGTTATGAGATGTAACTATAAATGCCTAGCTGTAGTGCTACAGTAACTCTTAATGGCTGACAATAAGCTGTCAGTTTATTGTACTGCTTAGGTCAGAAATACACATTTGATGAAACAACAAATGCTCACTTAAGGTGTTTTTAAGGTTGGAAGGAAACCAGAGAACCCTGAGGGAAGCTTAACATAGATGATAAAAACAGCTCAGGATGGAACCCAAACATGTGAGGCAATAACCGTACCATTTTTATTCACCTTAGCTAGTTTAAAGTAACCTCCCTGAACAACAAATGTGCATTTTTTTTTTCGTTTTTGATTTTCCTGGATTTTCATCCTAATTTTTTGTTGTGTCCAATTCCCACCCATTACTAGGGGGCTCCCATATTAAAGCTAATATCACCAGTCAGGGAGGGCCGAAGACTATAGTATGTTTCCTCCAAACCACATGACGCCAGCCAACCGTTTCGAACTGGTCCCTCACGCACCATTGGGGGCAGTGTAACACACTAGGAGGACAGCGCTATCCAGTCCTTCCGCTTGCGTGACCTTTACAGGCGCCCCCTGGCTGCGAGAGGTTGCAGCATCACCCAGGAATCAAACTAGCGATCTCTGAATGATAGGGCGAGCGCTTTACCACTGCACCACTCGGGGGCAACAAATGTGCAATTTAATTGGACGTACTTGTTTCTGCTGTGCGACTCCACGTGCTTGTCCCGACGTGGAGGACGTTCTCAGACACAGTGTGATCTGCTGCGTGATGACGTGGATGGTAAAGGCTTTGGGCTTCCTGATGCACGTGCACACCAGTGGTGTATGCCGATGTGTTTGTGTGCACTGTGTGGACTCCGTAGGGGTAGGAGGACATGGGGGTGCTGTAGTGGTGAGCAGCTGCTTGTGCTTGTAGGAGGTGCATCATGTGATGCAGGTCCTTGGTGAGCTGAGACACTTCTTGGTTTAGGCTGAGCATCTAGTGATGGGAGAGGAAAAGAAGGAGACTTTATTATCGGACAATAGAGATGGGACGTGTTTACACTTCACGTCCATTGTGATGTTGATGCATGGAACTTGCACAAGGCTGGATTGTTTGATTAAAGCTGAGAAGAGCCGTGAGGATGAATGGAGGGCAAAAGAAAATGATGGTGAGGGATGAGGCAGGACATGTTTTTTATTATTATTTTTTTTGCAGCAGCAGCAGCACACCTCATGGAATTATCTGCAGTGCAGAAACCCCGCTGTGTCTTAATGCATGCTATTCCTCACTGTACCTGCATCCCATCTGTGTGTATGTGTGTGTGTTATTCTCGGTGCTACAGTTTGCTTGTTATTTCCCAAAATACAGTCAAGAGTATACAGTAGACATGAAAATCCCTGCGCAGGTGGACTGGGACGCGTCCACACCGCAGTGAGGATGTCAGTGACCTGTGATTGTACTGTATGCTGTAGGTATGAAGCAGTAGTGTGCTATTTGGTGCCACTGTATACGTGTGTGTGTTTATATGTTTCGACCTTTTTGTTGAGTTGAGTGATGCTCTCTCGCACCTCCTCCGTCTCATGGAGCAGCGTGCTGTTCACCTGAGAGTCTAGAAACAACATGGAAAACAGATGACAAATGAGATTAAGGACATAAAGAGAGGAGAGAGAGAGAGAGAGAGAGCGAGAGCTTTGTTTCTTGTCCTGTTGCATTAGTGGATTTTTAGTGTATCTGAATGTGAGTTGCTACTTGGTACAGCATATTAGTGTGCATGTGGGTGTTACACACTTCTCTTAGTGTACCTTTTGTCATACTAGTGCTGGTCCCGCTGTGCTCGGTGCTGAAGTGAAACACGCGTCCATTATCCTCGATCCCATCTACTACCCTGTCTCACACAAATACATAAATAGCCCAATTTCAATTTACCATCCATTTAAAATGACCCATGATAGTAACGGATAAACAGACATAGATGATATCAGCCAATTTTCCACAGTGATACGAACCTCGGGCTGAGGTCAGGCGGTGCGAAGCAGCTGAGGGTAGGAATGAGGAGTTTGTTGGGCTTCCGTGTGGCAAATCCCTCCTGAGCCGTGGGCGGTGCATCATGTGAAGGATGCTCGGATTTCGGGTGAGGTTTCGGAGACACGCTTCGACAGGGTCCTCTCACTGGAGAACGGCAGTGCCGTAGAGCGTTAAACTGTCGCAGCTCGTCGCCCAGCAGGTTCCCCAGGTTTGGGAGGAGAAGGTTTCGACGGGATCTGGATGCTGGAGAAAGGTGACATTGATCGTCCGGATCTCCGCCTGTTTCGATCATGCAGGAATGCTTTCCGTCTGTCGCGTCCACTCGATTGTGCTGGATTTATTTAAAATAATAATAATAATAATTAAAATTAAACAATGTTTTGAGTTGTCTTGTTCTTGTTAATTACAGTACCTTGAAAAAGTATTCGTACCCCTTGAACTTTTCCACATTTTGTCAGGTCACAACCACAAACATAAATGTATTGTACTGGGATTTTATGTGACAGACCAACACAAAGTGGAACATAATTGTGAAGTGGAAGGAAAATGATGAATGGTTTTCTTACTTTTTAAAAAAAATAAATATGTGTATTCAGATTTGTATTCAGCCCCGTTGAGTCAATACTTTGTACAACCACTTTTCACTGCAATTATAGTTGCTAGTCTTTTGGAGTGTCTTTGGTTTAAACTAGACATTGACTTAAGCCATTCCATTGTAGGAATGTCAGCTGTACATTCAGGGTCATTGTCTTGCTGGAAGGTGAGCCTTCATCCCAGTCTCAAGTCTTTTGCAGAGTCTACAGGTTTTCTTTTAAGATTGCCCTGTATTTGGTTCCATGCTGAAGAAAAGCCTCCTCCACAATATGATGCTGCCACCACCATGCACAGTGTTAGTTTTCCATAGCACATAGCGTTTTGCATTTAGGCCAGAAAGTTCTGAACAGAGCACCTTCTTCTGTATCCTTCACATGGATTGTTGCAAGCTACAAATAGGACTTCTTATGTCTTTTTTTTTTCAACAATGGCTTTGTTCTCGCTACTCTTCCATAAAGGCCAGATTTGTGGAGTGCACGACTAATAGTTGTTCTCCCACCTGAGCTGTGGATCTCAGCAGCTCCTCCAGAGTTACCCTGGGCCTCTTGGCTGCTTCTCTGATTAATGCTCTCCTCACCCAGCCTGTCAGTTAGGTGGACGGCCATGTCTAGATAGGTTTGCAGTTAGGTTTGCAGTGCCGTACTCTTTCCATTTTTGGGTGATGGATTGAACAGTGCTCCATGAGGTTTTCAAAGCTTTTGGATATTTTTTAAAACCTAACCCCGCTTCAAACTTCTCCATACTTTTTCCCTGACCTGTCTCTTCCTTGGGCTTCATGATGCTGATGTTCTTTAACAAACCTCTGAGGGCTTCACAGAACATCTGTATTTATACTGAGATTTCATTACACACAGGTGGACTCTGTTTACTGATTAGGTGACTTCTGAAGGCAAATGATTCCACTGGATTTTAGTTAGGGGTATCAGAGTAAAGGGGGCTTAATACTAATGCATGTCACACTTTTCACATATTTATGTGTAAAAATATTTTTTAAAAACATTAATAATTTTCATTCCACTTCACAATTATGTTCCACTTTGTGTTGGTCTATCACATAAAATCCCAATAAAAATACTTTTACATTTGTTGTTGTAATTTGTTGTTGTAAAAGTCCAAGAGGTATTAATACTTTTGCAATGCAAGGCAGATCATAAAATTAAAATGCAAAAAAAGGTTATAAATTGCATGTATTATGTTATGTATTCGATAAATCACATGGTTAAATTCACTAAATTATGTTCTTGATTTTATAAAATACCGCCTACTTTTTAGTGTTTCAGACTATAATCCATAGATTACAATACATTTGTAATTTCAATTCAAGTCAACTTACGTGAGGGAATCTTGGAGAACGTGAGAACCTCGCAATCCCCTAAAGGAAAAAAGTTCAACACTGTAAACACATACTAGCCCACTAGCTAGCACTTATAAAATAATAGTTAAATAAAAAATCTTTTACATTCATAAAATCTGCTTTGAGACTGTAAGAGTGCTGATGAAAGTTTAGAGACCGCGGGCTCTCTGTGATTTCGTTTCCGTCTCAGCGTTTCTGCCCCTACGGTGTTTACTTTAATCACGGTGATCTGATTAGGAGTGTTTACGCTGTTACGCAACACCACTCATTACAAACGCACAATATTAAACAGAACAAATAGAACATATTAGCCTGAGAACACACTCTTCATGTGCATGATTTACAAGTAACACGCTCATTTTCACACTTCTCTCTGGTGCCCAATTAACCGCCTCGTCTGGATTTAATAAGAAACTAACGAGGGCTTTAGCGAGTAATCAGGACATCGAACGTTTCGAACCCACGGCTGATTTAAACCTTCCGAACCCACTGCGCTTTAATCAGACGCCAGCTCCCTAGGTAGGCAGCAGGGTAAAAGAGTGCACTTCAGAGATGTAGATAAAGCCCATAATTCTCTTCAACTTGGCCAAATGGTCTTCTAGCTAATGGACTAATGTAGAAATAAATAGGCTATAAACAGAAATCATCTGAACGTATGCTTTTTGTTATTGCATTTAAACTTGTGTTTGTTTGTAATTATGGGATTTAGGATTTTATTTAAATTAGCAATTACCTTTGAATTCATGTTCATATACAGTATTTGTTAATATTCAATCTGATCCTGAATGAAACAAAAAATGTGTTTGAAATGCTACAGAATGGCTTGAGTGTGTGTGCATGTGTGTGTTCACCTCAGCCTCACTGCCCTCTCTCAGGTTGTAGGTGAGGTTGTGGTGGATGTCGGCGGTGAACACGCTGGCGTATTCGGGGTAAAGCTCCAGCACCTCCCTCAACCCTTTAACGCTAATGTACTGCAGATCGCAATAAGTCAGCGCCTTCACATCCGCGTTCGTCTTAATCACGTGATCCTGTCCCGGCAAGTCTGAGCCGATCAGGTCGCCCTTCCCTGCGGAGGCATCAACGTTAGTTAGTCACTTCTGCAAAATGTGATTTTTTTTGGTACAGGGTAAGAGTGAGCATTACAGTAAACAGGAACCTGTAAACACACTAGCTAGCATTACAGAAAACATGCTAAGTCAGGAGCTAGCACTGAAGTAACAGGAACTAGCATTACAGCGAATGCTCTAAACTAGAAAATAGCATAACAGTAAACAGGCTAACAGGAGCTAGCATTACAGTAAATTAGCTAAACCAGAAGCTATCATTACAGTAAGCATCCTAATTGTTTATTAAACCATTATAAGACATGCTAAGGTTGTAAATTCCCACACTGATGTTTATCTTTTTGTCGCAACACACAGAGAGAATCATAGGCCTGAACTAAACTCCACTAATCTGTACTGTATACAATGACGATAGGCTAAGACCGTAGGTTACTGTTTATTACACTGTTGTAACACAGTTATAAAACAGGTTTAAGCTTAAGACTGATCTGGCTGATCTGAACATGGCTGAGTGTAGAATATTACACTCTTAGATATATAACAATGCTAAAACAAACAGGAAATACTGCTGATAGAATGCTAATCTATATGTTACCAGTGTTGGGGACTGCATTACTTTCTTAAAAAAAAAAAAAAAAAAAACTAGTTAGAGTACTCTTCCACTGCAGAAAATGAAAATTCATTTGTGCTTCCTCATGCATGTTGTTTTAGTCAAGACCTTTATAATTATTGTACCATCATTACTCAGCGAAGTTTGGCCCATAATCTCTTAACTACTAATACCCTTATCTCACCTATGCGGTTTCGCGCAGTGGCCTAAGTACGGTTCATCATGATTCACCGCGAGTTTGGCTGCTGTGATTAGGTTTGATAAACTGTGCTAAGATGCAAAATACGCTATATAATAACAATGCTACATATTTATTTTTAATGGTCTTATAATATATTAAAAGTAAACATCCTGGCAAAGTGAACAGGAAGTACAAACCCAGTATAGCAAGCACCATGCTGTCCTTGAGCACCTCCAGGGAGCCTGAGCAGACGAAGTAGTTAGCATGAAGCGCGTCTCCCTGCCGGATTAGATACTCGCCCGGTGCGCAGAACGTGGTTTTAATGTGCAGGGATAACGAACGCAGGCATCCGCGACTCGCGCCTTCAAACACAGGAAGCTGCAGGATGTCCTTGTTCAGGTGCATCGCGATGTCAGCCCGAAGCTCATCCGGAAAGTCGTGAAGGAGCTACAGAGGAAGAGGAATATGAAGTACGAATGGATCAAACTTCACCAAGTCCCTACTGACTGAAAGGTATCATATCAAAATCTGCCAGTTTGCTAATAACAGTGACTATTGTGATTGTGTAAAGCTGCTTTGCGACAATGTCAATTGTTAAAAGCGCTATACAAATAAAATTGAATTGAATTGAACTACAAGATCTAATGGTGCTAGCCAGATAATTCAACTCCACTGGCTTGCTATTAGATTTATTTGAGCTGAAATGAACAATTCAAAGGTTCCTGGCTTAGATTTATGGGGCAGTGGTAGCTCAGAGGGCGGTTGCCATGGGGCGCTGTATCATGGCTGACCCTACGCTCTGACCCCAGTTTCACTGTGCAGTATTGTATATGTGACAAATAAAGGCTTAATTGTGGAGATATGAGTGGAGAGACACTGCTAAAATGTAATTAGCTAGCTGGCCGTAGTGGTCAGCAAATGTGGGCAAAGTACACCAAGTCCCATGCTTGAGTAAATTCTCAAGGAAGCAAATACTCCTGATGCATCATTAGGGAAACACTTACGTCACAATTATGCATAAAAATCCCACTTCAATTTCTACACACCAACGTGGTTATGTAATGCAATTTCATGCAAAAATGTGCTTAAGTAAGAGTATAGATATTTTCTGTACTATGTACAAAAGCAAAAAGTTTTGTCTAAAAAAACAGAGTGGCCAGATTGCTATTTACTAAACAGTGTGAACTCTTTTCTTATGACAGATCAACACCAACATGTTTGACGCTAACTGATTATTATCGGTTATTAGTTTTACCCTCTAGTTCTGAATTTGCTTGGCATAATGAAATACTTTACTAAAATATTAACAAATTTTCTTCTAAAGCCTGTAAATAGACATTAGTGTTTTTCTGAGTTTGTAGACCTCGACACTTACCTCATTAGCATCAATGCCATTGTTGACAGACCACGTGGTCTGGAAATACTCAAGCATACGCTGCTTCAGCTGCTGCGGCAGTCGATGGACGCGTATGAAGTCCTTCAGATCCTTCATCCGTGTGTGATAAAGCGAGCGGCGTGAATACATGCGCTGGATGATGGCCGTCACATTCCCGAACACCACCGCATGCATGAGAGCTGAACCAGACAATCACAAGAGAAAAAGGACACGGACGTACATACAGGAGTTAGCATGGCTCGTTTCTAGCATTGTGCCTAGTAAGTGTCAAGTGCAACAGCATATAGCTTCTTAAGTTAGCGCTAACGAGTGCGACAGTCCATCATTTGATGTGAATTACTCTACGCACTCACTAGAGACACCAGTGTCTTCTGTTAGTTTATTTACAAAGCTTTTTTTCATTACAATAAGACTATATATGTTTAATAAGAGATTGAATATGTTTGCGTTTACCAGAGCTTTATATTAGCTGATGTTTCATGGAGAAGATTTTGATTCAGTGTTTAGAATAAATCAAATAATTAAGAAACCTGACATACTAATGGTGTCTAGAACCATTTCCTGTTTCTTAGATATAGACGTCTGGAGCTTAGCTCTTTCCTGGATCAAATCTGTCACTACTGCTGGAGCTCGAAGGATTCCCCAGGGCTCAATTTACTGCCCGAGTCGGCCCAATTTGTCTTGCTCCATCAATTCTCACCATTTAGATGTTACCCTTGAGTCGTGTTGTAGGAACTGGATTGATGATTGGGGGGACGGAACTTGAGGGTGGTTGAGGGAATGGGGGATCAGTGTGCAGTATGGATCATTACCTGCGTGTATCTGTAGGCCTAATTAAGATATTGATTCGAGCAACAATGTAACGTTTACCTATGACGTTGCATGGGTCCTTTAATCTCATAGATCCATGTTTGATTTGTATTCAAGGTTGTCATCTTTATGTAAAAGAATTGTGCCTTGAGATAAAACAACTTGACCAGTTTGCTGTGAAAACCTACAGCAAAACTCTTCTTACATAGCTTGCTAATGTTAATGGTGGACTTGTCTTTCATAAAAGACAAGGAACATGAAAGTTTGTTCTTGTTGTTAAGCGTGTACCTCCGATCAGCATGGTGCAGATGGAGAAGATTTTCTCAGCATCCGTGTTAGCGCACACGTTTCCGAAACCGACGCTGGTGAGGCTGCTGAGGGTGAAGTACAGTGATGCGATGTAGGCGCTACGGACAGTTGGACCTCCTGTTGTGCTGTTGACATATGGGCTCTCCAAACGCTTTCCGAGCTCGTGTAACCAACCTGGGATCAAACAGTGCATATCATGAAGAATTTAACCATTCATTAGTGTATGTGTGTATGTGCGTGTGTTTGTGCGCGTGCTTGTGTTACCGATGTCCCAATCTTGCTGGTTTGCGTTGCGCTCCATCTCCTTCCGTCCAATGACGTACCAGATGCAGGCCATCCAGTGAGCGAGCAGTGCGAACATGGACATGAGGAGCGTGAGCACCATGGCGCTGTACTGGGAGTAACGATCCAGCTTCTGGAGCAAACGCAGCAGTCGCAGCAGACGTACCGTCTTCAGCAGGTGAACCAGAGACGTCTAACACACAGACAATGTGGCAGTGTGAGGATCTTCCTCTGACCAGCTAATTAAACAAAGCGCTAACACTACAGACTCCTTCCATACACGTTAAATATATAGGTCTCCTTCTTCTTACTCGCATTTCAACTTCTTGTTTACTTACTACAGTGACGTTGAAGGCATAAAGGAGGTCGAAGGGCAGCGCAGCCACTAGATCCACAAAGAACCAGGTGGCAGCATAATGGATGCAGATGGAGCGTGAATCATAAACCACCTGACCAGACTGGCTCACATAGGTGGTACGGAAATTCAGGATGATATCTGTAAGGAAAGCAATAGAGATATTCATTGGAGAGGTGCTCCGTTTACGTCATCAGATTCACAGCAGTTTTTCACTACAACTTACCGAGGATGAAGAGCATCTCCACAGCGATATCTGAGACTATGGTGCTCCTGGCCTCCGTGTCCGATTCGACATATGGCGTGAAGCACACGTTATACGGCACCGTCACAGCCACATAGAATGTTGCAAGGAGGATCATCCAATCCCACAATGCCTTGCTGACGCTGTAGTGGAGAAGGATGAAGCGGGATTTCTGAACCGCCGCAACCTTGTACTCAGGCAATGATGGCTTTTCGAACATGTTCTAGTTGGAAAAAACACATTTGTGTCAGTGACCTTTCTGAATTACACACTAGGGGGCAGTGTTGCACATTCACAATTAAAATGATTCCATAGAGATTCAAGTCTGTGGTTCTGACGTTATTTTTGCTTTAAGATCTTTCAATTTATTTTTTTTTTTTTGCTCAGAGATTAATCTGCATACATATGGTTCTCTGTAGTACCAAGAAAACTGTGGTGTCCTACAGAGAACCTTTAAAGTGTTCCACAGGGAATGATAAAACCACTCTGGTTGTTTTTTAAATGGAATCTTTAAAAAGTTCCCTGGAGAACCCTAGTCGTATATTTTTTTCAACAATAAATCTCCCAGGAAGGGTTCTTAAGAGTGATTCCAGAAACGAAACAGAAGAACCATTTTTGTTTGGAACCCAAAGAACATTAAAAAAAACTTTTAGCATTATACAGTAAATGAGGAATTTTACAATTGGGGCAACAAACAAAATTGTGCAAAAAATCATTGACTACAATAAACTATTTACTTATATAGTTATGTATTTATTTCAAAATAGTTTACTCAAGTTCTTCTGTTGCATCTGGAATAACATTAAAGAACCTGACATGGTGCCTTTTAAACAGAAACCTAACATCTGGATTTATTGTTCCTAAAATTAATTAATTGTTCAAGTATTTACCTTTGGTGACATTCATGAACCCTGTAAACCCTCCTATTGCTTCCTATAGACTAAGAAACCACATTAGATGTAGGTGAACTTTTCAACATCTCATGTCCTTCTGTCCACCATTTCAAACAGACTTTAATCATCTCCTCTAATCACCTTCCTCTTCCATTACAACCTCATTAACCTCGACACTACAGTGACAAGCCTCCAGAGAGTCAGTGAAAAACTTCTTTTTAATCATCCGCTGGACGTAAATTCTGATTTCAGCCTGCTTTTTCAGCCGGGTGGTATTGTGTCGAGATGAACGGAAAGCTCTATTTTCATCCATTGGGTAATTGCGGCGGTGTAACAGGAAACAGAGTGAAATTCAAACGTTTCAGGCTTTCAGGATCGGCCGTGTACAGAATGCATTTCCATCTAATTAAGAAGGGCCGGTTTGAACGCGTGCTAATGAAAGATCAAAAAAAATATATATATATATTTTTTCTCCTGCATTCTGATTGGTCGGAAGGTTGTGGTAACATGGATTATAATTTTTTTTACATTACATTTTTTACATCAAATGTGAGCTTCACTGCCTACAAAACACACTCCATTGTTTTACTTATCTGAAAGATTTGCATGTTACCTGAAAGCTTTATCATTAAAAACTTAAATACAGAGCACAGTATGTGTGTCTATGTGTGTGTGTATTCAATTTAGCAGATAAAATCAGGAAGTAAGGGGGAAAAAACATGCTGTACTGAACACAACTGCAGTTTCTGATGCTGGTAACCATGGCAACGACACACTAACGAGAGCGAAAGGTGGCAAACGAGGTGCGACGTTAGCTACTTTATAATGACCCTGGTCCTTTTCATTTACCAAAAGCACTTCTGCTTGTACACTTTAATCTTGCAACACATTTTAGAAAGGAGATTACAGGAGAGAGAGAGAGAGAGAGAGAGAGAGCGAGAGGGAGAGAGAAATTTTTATTATTCGTAGAACCTCACAAGGTTATTAGCTCTGTCTCTGGCTTCATTTTAAGATGAAAAAAATAAAATTAGAGATTACTAATTTTTCAAGTGCACAATCGAACTGAAACAGATGGTGTAAAATCAGTGTTTTTGCCTCATCGGTGTGTGTGAGAGAGACAGGTCAGTCAGCCCTGAAGAGATCGCAAGAAAATGGGTTACTGCTGAGTGTAGAAGAATGAGTAAGAGTATGAATGTGTGTGCATGTGTGTGTGTGTGTGTGTGTGTCAGGGTGGGTGGCATTTGTAGCCTCCCTTTATTCTAAGCATCATTCAGGAAATGCATGACACTAGTACATGCTACAACAGCGGCTATGTAAGATCTCCTATTTCTATTCATGTCTATAATGCTATAAACAGCGGCTATGTAAGATCTCCTATTTCTGTCCACATTTGAGATAAAATCTTCCTTAAACTTTATTCAACACTTTCTCTGTTCATAAAGAAGCTGTTTGAGGGTGACCTGAAAAGAGGAAAATATGAAAAAGAAATGCCGCTAAACACCTGCTACAGCTTCTTAAATCTGGACCAGTCATTAATCAACAGTACACACACACGCATACACACGCACAGAAGAGGCAGATGATGGTGGAAACACAGAGGGAAGCGCAAGAAAGATTGATGAGTGCCGTATAACTTTTAGATGTGACTTCGAGCTCCTATGGCATGTGAGTTAGAGATCGATAACCATCACGATCTAATCCGAGAGCCACGCTTAGGCGTCGTAGGATAAAAGACATACAAGCAAATAAGAAATAAAAGAAAGATAGAAGGACTGACTGAGTCATTTTTTTAACCCAATAGAAAAAATAAATATATAATAAAATGTTGTGGAATGTGTGTTTAAGCTTGTCAGAAAGGTTCAGGAAGACTGCGACCCTGAGGGGACACAACAAATGCAAGTTTGTTACTTCCTCCTGTGCATGAATGAATGAGCAGTCAGACATGAAGCAGACATGAATGAGACAAGCCTAGACCATGACAACATTCAACGTGGTTGCTGTCTGATCAGGTTCACACTGGTTTAGACTCATAGTTTCTATCCCTTTGTTGATTTCCTCAACGGTTACTTGAGTGATGTAGCTGAGGTCGAAGAACCTTCAGAGGGTTGGTTCTGAATGCTTTTGCTCCAGTTTTCATGCCGCCTCAAAGAATGAATGGTCATCGTCAACTAGAATGAATTCTGCTCATTATCTACCTACCTCAGACCAGACTTTGTAATGACAGCGTAATGACTCAGCAGCCTGGGAAGATGATTTCTACAAGGAAAATAAGACAAACCATCTCAGACGATGGAGGATGAACGTTCTCCTAGTGCTGGATGGATGTAGAGAACTTCTAGCTACATCTGTTACATACAGTTAGACTATTATGGGCACAGGGAACTCTCAGAGTAAAAGAGCTCTCAGGGAGAGAGATGACAAATGAGTAAAAAGGAAGAATATTGGACTGTCAATTGGAGAAAGGGTGCCCCCAGGAGACCATCCAGACAGCACAGGCATGTCTTGCTGACGTCAGCCTCAGGTCGACCTCCTAATTATAATATCTGACAAGCATCAGCAGATATGTGTAGAGCACAATTTTCCCAGTTCTCCAAACATCTCAGCGAGGTTGGCTTTGGGTCGGCCATGACAGTGTGGACAGGCGTTAGTTGCTTGCAACACACGAGAGAAGACGCTACTCACAGGTGACATACAAGTACACGATCTTGTAATCTTCTCAATCAGAGCAAGAGAACATTTATTAAACAGCTGGGGCAGTGGTTGCCCATGCAGTTAAGGCTAAGGGGTTGCTGATAGGAGGATTGGGGTTTGAGCCCTCCCATCGCTGTTTGGCAATACCCAGACACTGGAGATGCAAAGCATCATGAGTGCCAGTCCCAAGCCCTGGAGGGATGGGTGGGTTGTGACAGGAAGGACATCCAGCGTAAAACCTGTGCCATTAACTTGCAGATCGAAAAAAGCCGACGTGGTGATCCCATGGAGAGGGTAAAGCCAGAGGAAAAACAGCTTTTACACAGCCACCACCATCTACTCAGGATGGCATTGGTGTCAAATAAGTTAGTTTTTGGATGCCTGGATCTCTGAACAAAGACCTTAATCTGGCTGAAAAGGAACCTAAATAAAAAAAGGTCCTAGTTAACAAAGCCTATGCAGGCTGAAAGCAAAAGCTTTGATTCATCGCGCGAACACCAGCATAAATGCCAACGTCACTTTTTAATAAAGAATAGAGAACAGTCCGTCTAGTTTCTGTTAGCGAAGAACCACTTAGCAAATACGCTAAAAAGCTAGCATGGTTTAAACTGTTGAGCTGCATGATTTTAAATTTGATGTTCACCTTTGTGATTGGCTAATCAGATGTAATTTAAGCTCCGCCCATGCTGACCTGCCACTAAATGTTACTGGGGAAATGTGTTTTTTTCATCATGAGTATAATGAGCGTGTGTGTGGGTGTGTTTAGTCTACAGCAGGCGAGTTATTTTCTGTTCTGCTTCTCATCTCAGCGTAATAATTTCATATTTAACAGATGATTGCTTTTCCTGCCGCTGTTGCTGTCGTCTCCAGGGCGGTGTAAGGCTCAGAACGCTGTGTTTTATAAACTCGTGTGAGCACTGAGACGGGTAAAGCGCGCTCTCACACAAAGCCTCATTATTTTCACCCAGGAAAATCTTATGGCTGTGCTTTGTTTATTTTTTTAATATAAGGTATAATTAGTTTAGCA
>JAAGKR010003752.1:27132-37812 GCA_011419295.1 Clarias macrocephalus
GACATCCAGCGTAAAACCTGTGCCATTAACTTGCAGATCGAAAAAAGCCGACGTGGTGATCCCATGGAGAGGGTAAAGCCAGAGGAAAAACAGCTTTTACACAGCCACCACCATCTACTCAGGATGGCATTGGTGTCAAATAAGTTCGTTTTTGGATGCCTGGATCTCTGAACAAAGACCTTAATCTGGCTGAAAAGGAACCTAAATAAAAAAAGGTCCTAGTTAACAAAGCCTATGCAGGCTGAAAGCAAAAGCTTTGATTCATCGCGCGAACACCAGCATAAATGCCAACGTCTCTGTGACATTGCCCGCTACATCTCGCACATGTAACGTTAAATCAGTCAACATCTGCCAGACAAACGTATGTGTGTTATTAAGACAGAACGCAATATTGAACTCTCTGAAGATGTAAGAAACGGAATGCCCACATTTATCAACATCTAAGAAGGGTGTGCTCATCTGACAACCACCCCTGGGGGACCTTCTGCTACCTACTTCTTATCAGACACGTGATTGATAGATGTAAACCACATACGTCTGGTTGACCGATGCGCTTAAACATCACACTTTTTAATAAAGAATAGAGAAACAGTCCGTCTAGTTTCTGTTAGCGAAGAACCACTTAGCAAATACGCTAAAAAGCTAGCATGGTTTAAACTGTTGAGCTGCATGATTTTAAATTTGATGTTCACCTTTGTGATTGGCTAATCAGATGTAATTTAAGCTCCGCCCATGCTGACCTGCCACTAAATGTTACTGGGGAAATGTGTTTTTTTCATCATGAGTATAATGAGCGTGTGTGTGGGTGTGTTTAGTCTACAGCAGGCGAGTTATTTTCTGTTCTGCTTCTCATCTCAGCGTAATAATTTCATATTTAACAGATGATTGCTTTTCCTGCCGCTGTTGCTGTCGTCTCCAGGGCGGTGTAAGGCTCAGAACGCTGTGTTTTATAAACTCGTGTGAGCACTGAGACGGGTAAAGCGCGCTCTCACACAAAGCCTCATTATTTTCACCCAGGAAAATCTTATGGCTGTGCTTTGTTTATTTTTTTAATATAAGGTATAATTAGTTTAGCAAGATGTGTGTGTGTGTGTGTGTGTGTGTGTGTGTGTGTGTGTGTGTGTGTGTGTGTGTGTGTGGTATTTACACATTTTCATATCATTTTTTACTGCAAGTATCACTCTGATGTGTTATTAATCACACACAAAAAGATTTCTGTTATTCTACTTATACACCTACACACACACAAGTAGGCAAACAGACAGACAGATATATACACAGTAGCAGATAGACTAGAGCATGCACACACGTTTACACACACATATACAGTCGTGGCCAAAAGTTTTGAGAATTACATAAATATTGGAAATTGGAAAAGTTGCTGCTTAAGTTTTTATAATAGCAATTTGCATATACTCCAGAATGTTATGAAGAGTGATGAGATGAATTGCATAGTCCTTCTTTGCCATGAAAATTATCTTAATCCCGAAAAAAACTTTCCACTGCATTTCATTTCTGTCATCAAAGGACCTGCTGAGATCATTTCAGCAATCGTCTTGTTAACTCAGGTGAGAATGTTGATGAGCACAAGGCTGGAGATCATTATGTCAGGCTGATGGGGTTAGAATGGCAGACTTGACATGTTAAAAGGAGGCTGATGCTTGAAATCACTGTTCTTTCATTGTTAACATGGTGACCTGCAAAGAAACGCGTGCAGCCATCATTGCGTTGCATAAAAATGGCTTCACAGGCAAGAATATTGTGGCTACTAAGATTAAGGCACCTAAATCAACAATTTATAGGATCATCAAGAACTTCAAGTCAAGAGGTTCAATTCTTGTTAAGAAGGCTTCAGGGAGTCCAAGAAAGTCCAGCAAGCTATTGGACTATTGATTGGAAGGTCCCAGGTTCAAACACCATCATCACCAAGTTTCCACTGTAGGGCCCTTAAGCAAGGCCCTTAACCCACAACTGCCCAGGTGTACCATAAGAGAAAAATGTTAGTCGCTCTGGATAAAGGTGTCCGTCAAGTACATAATGTTAAAAAACTGACAAATACAAAAAAAGAGGACAGACAGATTCAGTCAGCACATGGGAGCATGTTCAGCCTAATTACTACACCAGTCTGTTGACTATAATGCTATTTTGTGTCATTACTGCACTGCAAAATTCCCAGTGTAGATTTAACACCCCAAGTGTTTATATATGACCTAATGGTCACGAATGTACTCTGAAAGTGTTAAATCAACACTCTGGGTGTTCATTCAAGACTAAGGATTTTGCTATGTGCTACTTCATGTTTTAGCCTGTTTACCATTGGGGAAAGTAGGCCAGTACGGTCCGGTTCTCCATACGACTTAAAGATTCAGTGGTTGTACACAGTACTGAAAAGAGGAGAGAGCAGCGGCCTGACAAACGCCAGTTCAAAACCAGTCATGGAAGCACTTTCAGCAAGAAAACCCATCTGCAATTGTTGTCATCTTAAACACCACTTTATCTCCTTATTAACTGCTTCTAACTTGTCAGAGTTGCGTCTAACCCATCCTTCACGTCTTCTTAAGCATGCCACAATAACTGCAGGCATGAGCAACAGCAAGCACACACACAGTGAAAAGAGGAAGAAGGCCAAGCAACAATTTAAAGTTGTTTAATGTCTCATCCTAAAATGACTCTCCTTGAACTTCGCTTACATGGGTACCGATCTCAAACCCCCAGTGCTAAAACTACCGTTATGCCCTTGAATTCAACTGTGGAACAATTAATTAACTGAGGCTATTCTACAGCAGAATAAGTGGAGACATAAACTTACGAGATTTACAGGACTGTCCACCAGGGTCACCGTCACTGGGGGAACACTGAGTCGCTGGTCATAAGAGGGTTTCAAAAGGGAATTCTAACCTTTAATAAATTGTCTCCTGGACTACTTTATTAAAATGCATATTTACGAAAATTTTACATGAAAGTGGATCTACTTGACCATAGAGATGGTCCTGGCCTCGGCTGATGCAGACAGCGGTTCTCTAAGGATTTGTGGCTTCAGTCACTCAATAGTTCAGAACTGGAATTTCCTACAGTTTTTTACCTGAGCCTCCAATAATGAATTGGACTCCATATCAACTTCTGATATCTTAACGTCCAGCTGCCCAACACACAGTATAATTGCAAATCAATTCCTGCTATTCACTATCACCCAAATGAAGATGGGTTCCTTGTTGAGTCTGGGTCCTCTAAAGGTTTCTTCGTAATGCGATCTCCGGGAGTTTTTCCTTGCCACCCATGCCCTCGGCTTGCTCATTACTGACTTTATTAAATTTGAATCATATATATTTTCTCACACATTTCATACACATTTTCATAATTTTCTTGTTTCTGTAAAGCAACTGTAAAACAATTTCTAATGTTTAAAGCTCTATAAAAATAAAATGCATTTGAAATTTGAACATATAAGCAGGAGAGACGAGCCCTTCAGCATTGCGCAAATGAAGTATGCGGTGTGTGTGTGAGACATGGCCAATCAGCCTCATGAGTGAGGTCTGGGGTGGGGTGGTGTGGGGTAGAGGGGATCTTTGGGGATCATCTTGTCCCGGGCAAGACACATGACCTGCCTGCTGTCCATCACCTCCACTGGCTATTCTCCTCGCCTTTTTGCTACATGCTACCATTTATGATTGAAAACTACATTCACCCCTGTTGTTTACCCTAACATTACCTTGTGTTTTATCCTGTTTTTGCTGCTATCTGACTTTCTCAGAGCGCTGTAGTGTTTTGTGTTATGTACTAGTGTGAATGTTTGTTTTTTGTAAGGTGAGAAACAGAAACATGTGACATTGTGCACAAGACCCGGTGAGAGAGAGAGAGAGAGAGAGAGAGAGAGAGAGAGAGAGAGAGAGAGAGAGAAACAGCTTTTCTGAGCAGAGTGTTGCACAGAGAAAAAAGGACCATCTGTCCGTAGGTGGGACGGGAAGTGTGTGAAACAGGCAGATGGAGAGATGGAGCAGGTTGGAGGCCTGGAGATGATCCAGGATACAGAAATAAATCACACCAGTTAAACACTTCCTGGGTCAAAAGGTCACTGGCATGGTTTCATTAACCTGGTAAATGTGAACTTTACACTTGTGTGTTCCAGAGGCTTGTCTTAAAACCGATTTGAAAAACCAGATGAAAAAGGGGACAAATCTCAAAGGTCTCTTCTTTTATCCAACCTTTAACCATACTCTCAATCAATCAAACAGGCTCAGTTTAGCATCCACTCAAGTTCATTAATGTAGAAAAACCCATTAAGAATTATACCAGTTCATCATCTGCTCTGACCTTTCAATGCTACTCAGTGTAACTATCTTTGTGTGTCTGTGTGTGGATAATTCACAGATTTTTGCAGTGTGGTGTGAAATGTAAGGATGAGTGCTCATGGGCTAATTCAGTAAAACATTCCAATGAGCTTTAATAAGCAATGACTCATAAAATTATGAGTCTCTTTTACATAAGGTAATTTTTTCTAATATGCTAACACTATACAGTAAATGCATACAATGATCAACCATAGCATTAAAACAACCACCAGGTGAAGTGAACAATATTGATGATCAGTTACATAAAGGGACAGGATCACTGGCACCCAAGGCTCACCCATGCCTGCAGGGACCAAAGGCCAAACGCTGGCCACAATATAAAGGCACCTGAACACCCAGTGCACCATAGCCTATTGCCTCCAGGCAAAGAGTTCAGGATTGTTACACCAGCCTCTAAATTTATCGAGCACCCATGGCACCATGGGATGCTCCAGACAAACAAGCCTGATCCATGGATGCCCCACCCTGCAAGCCACAGAACCCAAAGGAACCCCTGCCAGCTTCCTGCTACTAGACACCACAGCACACCTCCAGCGGTCCCCAAGGGGCCAGAGTTGCTCGGGTGGCACACGTTACAGTACATGTACACAAAGTATACATAATATTCTTTTACAGCTATTTATCAACATATCTACAATAAACATTTACATATATTTTTTTCTTAGTTAAGTCACTAACAGGTAAGGTAATAGTTCACAAATATTTTCTTAGCTATTTACCAAATGTTGATATTTGCTGTCATTGCTAGTTACCAGCATATCTGAGGTAAATATTCATGTATGAAAGTACTGACATATAAATTAATTCTATAGACGCATCTGAGGGTAACATTTGATAAACTGACTTTTCTGTGCTACCTCCCAACATGGTAAACGGAATAAATGAATGAGTAAACTACATATGCATCTGTGGTAAATGTTGACAGTATCTTAAATGTTAAATGTTAAATAGGTAAATGTTTAAAAAATTCAGATTTTTTTAGCTATTTATCAGCATATCTGAAGTAAATGTTTACAAATGTAGTCTTTCCTACCTATTTATCAACACTTCTGAGGTAAATGTTGACAAACTGATTATTGTCTTATAACATTTACCTCAGAAGTGGTAATAAATAGCAAAGATAATAATCAGTTTGTCAACATTTACCTCAGATGTTTATACCTATTTATCAACACATCTGAGGTAAATGTTGATACACTGATTATTGTTTTTGCTATTATACATCTGAGGTAAACGTTGATTTGGAGTCTTTTCTTAGTAAATCTGTTAGTGAATCTGTGGTTGATTTCTAAGGAAATCTTTTCTTAGTTAATTAGCAACACCTGTGGTGTTGACATTTGGACTCTTTTATTAGTAAATCATATGTATCATCTTCGATAATTGTTGATACACTGATTTATTTATTTATTTATTTATTTTTGCTATTTACCAACACATCTGTAAATGTTAACAAATTAAGTCTTCTTTTTTTCCCCCCTGAACACTTCTAAAGTAAATGGTGATATCTTCAACCTTTAGTAACAATTTATCAACACACCTGAGGTAAAATTGACATATCAAATCTCTTTGTTTAGCTGTAGCTATATATTTATCAATTAACTTGAGGTGAATGTTGACATGTGGACCTGTACCAACTTATCTAAGGTAAATATCGACATAGAATCTAATAGCAGCACATCTAAAGTATATGTTAACAAATGCAGCCTCTGCAATAACATCTGTGGTAAATGTTGATGTGAAGTAAACAGCTAGGAGAGGCTGCATTTGTTAACGTTTACTTTAGATGTGCTGCTACTAGATTCGATGTCGATATTTACCTTAGATAAGTTGGTACAGGTCCACATGTCAACATTCACCTCAAGTTAATTGATAAATTACCTGTTTACCTGTTTATTAGCACATCTGAGGTAAATGTTGATGTGTAGTCTTTTCTTAGAAAATTGACGGACACATCTGGGGTAACAGCGTTGACATACAGTACAACGTTTTTTCTTAGTTAATTACCATCACGTCTGATGTAATTGTTGACAAACTGAGTTCTTTCTTCACTATTTACCAACGCATCTAAATGTTGACACATGGAGTCATTAATAAGTCTTTTCTTAGGTATTTACAGTGTATACAGTTCAGAAGTGAATATTGACAAATTGAGTCTTTTATTTTTTTTTACCTACATTTCTAAAGCAAATATAGACATATGCAGTCTTTGCCAGTTATATACCAACCCATCTGTGATAATTATTAATATAGTCTTTCTTAGCAATGTATTGAGATATTTGAGCTTAATGTTGACATACAGAATATCTTTTCTCAGCTATTTATCAATAAACTTAAGGTTTATTTTACAGCTATTTAATAACATATCTAAAGTAAATATTATCTGAGAATTTTTTCTTAATAAATGTACTAGCACACATTATAGCAACCTTATTCTTTGCTAGCTACCTAAGGTAAAGTTTGACACATGCAGTCTTTGCCTTTTAGATATCAAGACATCTGCTGTAAATATTGATGTAGGGATTCTTTCTTATTAACACGTCTCAGATGAATATTGACATTCCTGACAGTTCTGCCTCATTTCTCTGACTCTGTTGGTACGGTCCCTGTTTTATGAATGCCTTTGTGTCTCAGCTTCAGCTGATTTGTGTGGTGGATTAGCAGCGGTACAGTTTATCACGCAGCTGTTCTGCTCTTGCGACCACTTCCAATTACCACAGCTGCTGATGAGACGCACAAATAGTGCATAATCTGCGTCCAACAAGGACATCTGTTAAATGACTGGATGCAGAGCAAGGATGAATGAGCTCCTGCTGAGGAGGTCATGCTAAAAACAATCCAAATGTATTCCTACACCAGGAAGTGTTTGATTATCTTGTGGGTTAAAAAGCTTGTTGGTTTGAACATAGCATGAGGTGCTGCCTTCAAATTTGTCCGAACTTGCTGCCTATCTGGGGCGCTAGCGAGCTGACTAACTACAACACAATGATATTGTCAATTGCGGATCAACAACACATCAAAACATTAGACACGATAATGGAGTAAAAACCCTTGGTACTTAAAAGATTATCCAAAATCTAAGAGCCCACTTTTTGCTTGTCCATTTTCTTCACAGAATGACTAAAAAGGACAGGATGAACATTTTGCTATTCGTAACAACTATGCAAAATAAAACCATAAATAAGCTAATGTTTAAATGTTTAGCCAGCCAGACATATGAAATTTATTAATTTATGCATAACGTTATAAAGGAACTTGTACTCACGCCACTGAGGTTGACGTCATTCTTTCCTCCACGTTTGAACTGGCTGGTGATTTGGCAGAGGACAGAATGGCCACGCCTTCGAGCGGCAATAAACCGTGAGCTGCTGCTCTTCCTGCTCTGATGCTTATCATCTGCGTACATACAAAATACAGTAAACAACTGTTACATTGCCATCCTCTCTCTTTTCTCCCTCTTAAAGTCAATAATAAATAAAAAACATAGCTTGTAATATTACTGAGAAAAAGTGTGAAGATGTGAAGACACTGAGTGCATTTCATATACAGTAGTATGGTGATCTGCAGCTGTGTTAGCCTCACACCTGCTGTTCTAGACAACTGATCAACACAGTCTGACTAATCACAGTCAGGGAGTCAGCAGTGATGTGGTATAATATTCAGTTTATCGATTGCTTTGATTCAGGTCGTACCATCTCTCCGGCTGCCGTGCTGGTGGCTCTTTCCATGCGAGTCCGTCACATCTTTAAAGGAGAAAAGAAAAAGCACCATCTCTCCTTTCTCATTCTTTATGGGAACAATATCCAGCAGACACCAGAACGACGTTCCTGTAGCACATGAATTAGAAAAAACAACACAGGAACATATTACACCTTACACAGTGAGTGACTTTCAATGGTGAGTCTTTAACATATTAAACTCTGCCATCTTATTCTTCCCTTTACTTTCTTTCTTTCCTTCATTTTTTCTTTTTTTCAGGGATTTCAAGTGCAGATTCTTATTTACATGCTTAACTCTCAAGTATAGGAAATATGAAAATTAACTAGAAACATGAACTATGAACATGGACTAAGTTCTGGTAAACTGCCGAATGGGTCATAAATACACAGATTTATCCGGGGGAAACTTAAAATCAGTGAACATGGTCATGACACAATAGCAAGACACCCAATGACAAGACAAGGGAAAACAAGAGCACATGGAATGGTGAAGGCACACTAGACATTAAGGAAGTGAGCACTGTAGCGCTGCACATGTCTGGATTCAGAGAGAAAATGAAGTGTGAGATTTCTGAAGATTTCTATGATAGACAGTAGGATCTGAGAAAGAAGGCCCGTGACAGATGTTTGGATTGAGGAAGGGAAATGGTGGCGGGGAGAAGAGAGGAACAAACAGAGGATTAAGGGCTTTATGAGGTTCCTGGTACATGATGCTTACGGCGGAGGAAGCAGAGTACAGAGATTTCACCATGTGGTGGGAAGAGATATAGATTTAATAAAAGAAGCAGAAGAAGGGAATACAGATGCAGAATCCTGCATAAGCCGCAATAAAAACAAATCTCACTCTATACACAAACCATATGTATTTTTATATTATAAGCGTTGTTTTCTTATTGGATTTAGTCGGGTTTGTTTATGTCTGTGGTATTGTAGTTGATATAGCGGCACTTTGTAGATAACACATAATAAAGTATAGCACAAAATTCACTTCAACAGCATCATAAAAGGCAAAAAAAAAAAAAAGAATAAGTTAAACTGAGATGTAATATTATCCAAAACAAAGTATGATTATAACAATATGAGCACTAATAAACTATAGACATCTAATGTAACATTATGCATACATAGCCACGATTTAATGAGCTGTAATACTACACAATTATCTGTTTGCACTGTCAGATCTGACATTTATTACAACTTAAAGCTATTATTAGTTATAGCTGTCTGAGGTAAAATAAAGTGTAATTATAATAGTAAAGAAATTATTATTAAGTTATCCGATATAATATGTAGTAGCCGTGATAATAAGAATAAGAAGAAATATAGTTGCAAGCGATGATGAGCAGGCCCAAGCACCTGCGCCATCACCACCCGGGCGCACCACATAACCTGTGTGCTTTTTGAGCATGTTAATGCCAGCAGATTCCAACTTGTGTGCCAATTTTCATGAGTTTTTGAACATGGTAAGACACCCAAAAGGACTGAATGGGGAAAAAAAAATTATAGAGATCGATCGATAGATGCCCCGAAAACATCAAGCTATGATGTCACTCAATGCGATGTCATTCAATATAATGCCACACAGAAAGTTTTTAACCATTTTTCAGCATAGGTTTGAGGCATTGTCACGACTGACCTGTTTGAGAAATCAAAAATCCCTCTATAATTTTGCATCCTCAATGTCTTGAGATCACATAGGCCTGGCCATTCCCTAGGAAGAGTGTATCAAATTCCAATGCTCGTGTTTTGTAAACCCAAAATAACTGATTTCCTGTTGAGTTGAGCCCATGACTTGCAATACAAAAGTTGTTTGGCTCAATGAGCTCTAAATGTGTCCTGGGTTTCGAGTGCATATAAATTATATATATACAGTATATATATATATATATATAGAGAGAGAGAGAGAGAGAGAGAGAGAGAGAGAACAAAGCAAGCAATGATGAGTGGGCACAAGCACACTGCGCCATTGCCTCCCGGGTGCACCACATAATCTGTGTGTTTTTAAGTCCCCCCAACTGCCCAGAATGGTGTAAGAGGAAGAAAATACAGGGGCAGTGCACAGATATAGTATCTGGTGAGACGCAGGAAAGCTCCAGCAAGGAAGCACCCCACAGTGCTGGAGATTACTCAGCACCTCAGTCACCAGCACCACAAGGGAGCATTTCCACAGATGCCATACCACAGCCAGAGCCTATTAAGGAGAAGATCAGATGGCCAAAGATGTCTGACATCAAGGAGTGGGCTAGCTTTGATGAGGAGCTGAACAGAATCCTTGAAGTTATGTCAGCAGGCACAGCTGAGCGGAAAGTGAACACTCTCACAGAGATTACATACAACCTAGCAAAGGAATGGTTTGGCATAGCAGAGAGAAAGGGTAGCATTAAGGCAGAGAAGCAACCAAACAGAAGAGAGAGAGAAATTTGCAACTTGAGGAAAGAAATTAGATGCCTTAATAAGACGTACAAGGCAAGCAGCAATGAGGAAAAAGAAGGGGTAAAAGATCTCACAAGCAGGCTTCGGGAATGTCTCAGGAGACTAACAAGGGAGAAAAAGGATACTAAGCAAGGAAAAGGAGAAGCGGACGGCCCAGTTTATAAAGGATCCCTATAATTTCA
>JAAGKR010003752.1:45824-69344 GCA_011419295.1 Clarias macrocephalus
GGATACAAGTGCAGGAATGTAGTCCATGACAAATCAAGAGGATTTCATGCAAGAAAAACGTGTGAGAAAAGGTCCGAATCGAGCACGACTGAGAAACGTGTCGTAACACTCACATAATTTCTGAGTTGTGTTTTAGTCCGCACTGTAAACCTGAATAAGTTGGCAAAACTCAAAAAAATTGAGGTAATCAGTTGCATAAAATTTTTTAAGTAATGACGTTTCCAATTTTAAGTAAACAGAACTATCAGTTTTTGAGTTTGTTGTACTCGTTCATATTAATCGTTATTTACTTGCATTTGTTGAGTAGCCTAACATACTATAAATTTTTTGTTGTTGTTGCAAATTAAATAAATTGTTGTTGGTCTTTCGCCTGCTCCTGGCAACGGGTCGCCACAGCAGTTTGTCACAAGTTTTTAAGCCAGATGCCCTTCTGAAACAAGCCTCCCATTTTTATCTGGGCTTGGGACAGGCACTTCATCCAGTGGCTGGGAATCGAACCCGGCGCTTTCGCATGGCAGGCGAAACACCTAATTGTAAGTTAGCACTGGTTTAAGTTAACAGTACTCAATATGTTTAATTACTTTGAGCATTAGGGTTTACAGTGCATAGTTACACCTGAACAACCAATACACCTCTTTTAATTACACTTCTCATACCAATACATTTCTCATTTAATTAATCCCTAAATATGCCCAGTAGAACCTGAACCCAGATTCAGGTTGACTTATTAAATTTTGTGATTAAAAATCTGTTGGATAAATGATGCAAATGCACGAAAGCTGTTTTGTGATAGCAGGGATGGGAACTGGCATGAGACTAAAATGAGGAGACTAAACAGCCTTGATTGGTCCTTATGCATGCACTCCTCACTCTTTTTGCACCACTTAGCTCCAAATTTAGCCACTTTCCAATCCGGCTCGCTCTCCTGTCACTCTGAGGGACACCTTAATGCAGTTCCGGCGTGATCCTGAGCCTTGATTCCTTCAGATCACTTCGAACCAACTAGAGGGAGAATGTGTAGGCTTTACCTCGCCTTTTACTTCTTTGCCAGAAAGAAGCTCTGGCGTAAAATACAGGGTTTAAAACATACTCCCGTTCTGTGGTGTAGGTTTGATTGATGCTGAGTGACGTCCTGAAGCGGATACTCCATCATTAGGAAGCTGGAGACGCTCCATTCTCACATGCGCTCGCTTAGCAAGAGGAAAACATAGGCAAATTTAGCTAAAGTCCCCATCCTGCCCCTGTGAAGGACACTTAGTGTCAAAATAAAGCAGTCAGTGCTACAGTAGCAATGGAGACAAAAATGTTGGCAAGTCAAAAAAAAAAAGATTGATGTTTTTGGAAGCACAGGTACAGTCTACAGATTTACAGTATACTGGTCATGTGTCCAAGCAATCATGTGAGGTCACGCCTCCTACATTATACCATAAGCGTCTATTATAATTATTATTATTAAAATTATAACGTCTTTTCATATTTTTCATAAAAAGAGTACAATGCTTTGCAACAGTGTTTATAGCCCTTGAACTTTTCCACATTTTATCACATTACAACCACAAACGAAATGTATTTTATTGGGATTTTATAGATCAACACAAAATGGCACATAATTGTGCAGTGGAAGGAAAATGATGAATGGTTTTCAAAATTCTTATGAAAAACCATTTATAATAACTAATAATAATATAACTTGTGTGGTAGGTGTTTGTATTCAGCCCCTTTTACTCTGACACCCCTAATTAAACTCCAGTGGAACCAATCACCTTCAGAAGTCACTAATTAGTAAATAGAGTCCACCTGTGTGTAATCCAATCTCAGCATAAATACAGCAGTTCTGTGAAGCCCTCAGAGGTTTGTTAGAGAACATTAGCGAACAAACAGCATCATGAAGCTCAAGGAACACAGCAGACAGGCCAGGGATAAAGTTGTGGAGAAGTTAACAGGGTTAGGTTATAAAAAAAAAGGCTTTGAACATCTCACAGAGCACTGTTTAATCCATCAACTGAAAATGGACAGAGTACGGCACTGCTGCAAACTTACCAAGAAATGGCCGCCCACCTGAACTGACTGTGGAAGAAGGTGCTCTTGTCAGATGAGACCAAAATTGAAATTTTTGGCCTAAATGCAAATTCACATGCACATCACACTGAACATACCATGCGCACTATGAGACATGATGGTGGCAGCGTCATATTGTGGAGGAGGCTTTTCTTCAGCAGGACAGAGGAGCTGATCAGAGTGGATGGGAAGATGGATGGAGCAAATATATAGGGCAATCAATTCAAAAGACTTGAGACTAGGGAGGAGGTTCACATCCCAACAGGACAAAAACCCTAAACGTACAGCCAGAGCTACAATGGAATGGTTTAGATCAAAGCATATTCATGTGTTAGACCGGCCAAGTCAAAGTGCAGACCTAAATCCAATTGTGAATCTGGAGCAAGACTCACAGATGCTCTCCATTGAATCTGACTGAGCTTGAGCTACTTTGCAAAGAAGAATGGGCTAAAGTTTTACTCTCTAGATGTACAAAGCTGGTAGAGACACATCCCTAAAGACTTGCAGCTGGGCCTGCAGTGACGGGTGGTTCTACAAAGTATTGAATACAAATGCATGCCACACTTTTCAGATATTTACTTGTAAAAAATCGAAAAGCATTTATCCTTTTCCTTCTCCTTGACAATGATGTGCCACTTTGTGTTGGTCTATCACATAAAACCCCATCAATACATTTACGTTTGTGGTTGTAACATGACAAAATATGGAAAAGTTAAAAGTGGTATGCACGGCACCGTATGTGTTCGTTTTCACACACTCATATCAGTTCACACACATACTGTATGTTTGTAAAACGAATCCCATCTGAATATTGTTAGGATGCAAGCACTGTTGCTTTGTTTGAAATGTTTAAATCATGTGATTAGTATCAGCTGCAGGATCCTGACGCCAAGCTTTCATCATGTCGTCTCTCCACAGCTCAGGTAGATTTCTCTCCTGTAGTTCCAGACCTGAGCCCTCCCATGACACCTCCACACACACAGCCGTTCCTCTGTGAGCGGCAGCGACATCAAGCATCAAGGAAGCTGCACGTTATGGACATTTTGTACATCTAGTAATTAAAGTGACTGGCGTATCGCTTTGGGAGATGTAAAGTGACATGCTTAAGTTGTTATTGTGTGATTAGGAAGCTCGGGGCGCATCGACTTTGCTTACAGCTGATCTCCTGGCAACTAGATGAAGCTATTTTGAGCTGCGCAGAGACTCCTGCTGCTGCAAGGAAGGATGTTGCTCTGCCTCGAGTGTGCGTGTGTGTGTGTGTGTGTGTGTGCGTGTGTGTGTGTGTGTGCGTGTGTGTGTGCGTGTGCGTGTGTGTGTGTGTGTGTGTGTGCAGATGTCTTTGTGAGGGGCACACACGCAGGGAGAGCCAGAAGCAGATGCCAGCTTTCCTTCTTCATTTCTCTGTTTCTACATTTGCGTTTTCCAGGAAAGCTTCCTGCGACACGGTTCCGTCCTATCAAAGACAGGCAGGTGAAGGAATGAGTGTTTACAGCTGCCATAACACAAGTGAACACCTGACCAGTCTCAGGTTTGAGACAAAAAACTGCAAACTTAGGTTCAGGTACAGGTACTTCTGGCACTGGAGACTCCTTCCATAAAAGGTCAATAAACACTGTGTACATCTTATTTATCAACAATTAAACAACGGAATGTTTGATGTCCCTGTGAATACTGTAGATAGATAGATAGATAGATGTGATGACACAGCATTGTGGAGGAGTGCTGTTGTGAAAAAATGAGCAGAATGTACAAACACTCCTGTCACCTGACAACCGCTCCCACGAGCCCAACTCATAGAAACACAAACAACATAAGGAGCGTTAAGTGAGAAAGAGAGAGACAAAGAGAGAAAGAGACAGAGGGTCCTGTTCACATTCGGTTTGGTTTAAAGCCCGGTTCCCACTTTTTGGCCTCGATCGCTACAAATTTCCAAATCGTGTCAAGCCGTTGGTGGTCATGCGGCATGATCGTGGCGTTTAAAGTGATTCGTCGTATCCCGTAGCTTTGCTTAGGAATTTTGTAGCATGGACAAACAAGCCGCTATAGTTTTTCACGACTCACAGGTCTGTCATTGGTAAACCGTGTGCTCCCTTTCATGGCCTTTATTACTAAAACCGTAATTAAAAAGTGAGCACATGCAACCGGTAGCACCTGTGGAGTACAACGGTCAGCTAAGCTAAGACAAGCTACTGTGCTGCTACAGAGTGCGATGCTGTTATGTGACAGCAGGTCTATCTGTAGGGATATGTCATGTTTTAAGCTTAATTTAAATTTTATTTTAACGACACCAGATTCAGAAAAAAACTAAGAATCAGAAAGGGGCAGGCCTCGTCAAACTCTGCATGTTGATTGGACACAGAGTAAGACTATCACAAGGCAAAATAAGCACCTCCCCTTTCCATGTTGAGTCATTTATGTGTTTCTGATTTTCCTCTGAGATGTTTCATAATTGTTGCATTCTCTTTTCATCTTGATGTTGCGTTTTAATGGGTTGATAATTCAATGTTTTTTGTTGAGAAAGCAGGAGACAAGTGCAAAAACTATTTACAGATATTATGTTTAAAGAAATTATCACCACTGTTCATAGTGTGGGTCGAGGCCCAGAAAGGCGGCGTTATGAAACAAGGCTCGGGAAATTAACAATCAGCGAGACTTTGTAAATGCTTACGAATGCTGCCTCAGATGATCGTCAGGACGGTATATCAGAAACAACATTCTGTACGAAGATGAGCTACTCACCAAGCTAACACTGTACAGGTGCACTCAGGCAGGTCACAGAGTGATTACAGGATGGGGGCGGGGTTACCGCTCCAGAGTATGTTTTACTGAGGTGAAGCCAGGGGGCGCTCTGCTGCAGCTATAGCACTAACTACATTGTTGGAAAGCTTCAAGCTACAGGTTTTATCCTGACTGACACTGGAGACTCCTTCCAAAATGCTCAAATGAATGAACTTCTTCTGCGGCTGTTATGCCAATACGTTCCGACCGACCTGAATAGAGAGTTCAGTTATTCTATATAAATGATACAAATTCACTCTCAGTAAGAGGGAGTGTAAAGTTTACAATGGATAGCAGGTGTGTGTGTGTGTGTGTGTGTGTGTGTGTGTGTGTGTGTAAGACTCACGGGTGCCGTCGAATCGAGTGGCGATGGTGTCCAGGAAAGTGTTTTGTGGGGCGAGGAGCCCCTTCATCACCGGCATGGTGACACAAGACCTGTCGGTTTTCCTGTCAGCTCTGTGTCTCTTTGTCTCTCCGTCTGTCTCTCCGTCTGTCCCCCCCCCTTTCCGGTCCTCACTCCATCCTCTGGGTCGAGGGGGCCGGATTCGACTAAACTACCCCATGGGGTAATAAAATAACAGAGGGATTCCCCTTGTTTCTGTTTAAATTCTTTCTTGATCAGGTTCTCTCTTGTTTCTTCTGACCGAGTTCTCCTTCTTCAATCCATCCTTCTGTCCTCCTTTACGTCCATTATCAGTTCCCTTCGTTTTTTTAATTTTTATTCTTGCCCTTGTCCTCTTTCTTTGCACCGGTCGCTGCTCTGCCGCTTATCCGCTCGAGGTGTGGTGTCTCCGTGTGTGTCTTTACACCTCACTGCCTCACCGCTCCACTTCCCTCTGCTACTCTCTCTCTCTCTCTCTCTCTCTCTCTCTCCGTCTCTCTCTGTCTCCCACCCTCCCTTTTCTCTCTCCTGCTTCCTTTATCTCCCTTTCATACTCTTTCTCTGTCTGTTTATTTTCCTCTCTTTCTGTTTTTGTCCTCCTCTCTCTCTCCCTCTGACATTCTTCATCTCTCGCTGCCTCTCTTAATCTTTCTCCCCCTCTCGTTATTTCTTTTTCTCTCACTAATTCCATCTGGCCATCTCTTTCTCTTTCCCACTATACCTGTCTCACTTCTTTCTTTCTATTCCACCTTTTCTCTGCCAACCTTTACTTGCCCTCTTTCTCCCTCTCTCTAACTTCTTCTCCCTCCACTGCTTAGATAGATAGATAGATTTTTTTGATCCTGAAGCTAATTTGAGCTTCATCTCTCTCTCTCTAATCTCTTTTCCTCCTTCTGTCTCACACCATTCATTTCCTCCGTATATCTCTCACTCCACTTATTTTTTTGCATTTCATTGCAGTTTTCATCAGGTACAGAAAAGTCATTACGAACAAGCAATGATTAATCAGAACCGTGTGTGTGTGTGTGTGTGTGTGTGTGTGTGAGAGAGAGAGACACTATCACTCATTGTGCATCACACTGTGCTTCTTCTGCTCTGTGTGTGTGTGTGTGTGTGTGTGTGTGTGTGTGTGTGTGTGTGTGTGTGTGTGTAAAGCACTTTCTCTTCCTCTCTCTCTCACTAGTCCTTTTTCTTTCTCACTATGTCTTGTGTGAGATGTATGGGAACCACACACACACACACACACACACACACACACACACACACACACACACAGTACTATTGCACAGATTTCCACTGGATTGCAGCGCGATGTCACATCATAAAATGTTGCTTTTGTTTGCATTTTTAGAAGATGTGTGTGTTTAATAATCTGCAGCACACATTTATAACTCCATCTCTCTCTCTCTCTCTCTCTCTCTCTATTCTATTGTCTATCTTTCCTCATCTTGTCTCTGTCTTGTCCTGCTTTCTCTGTCTCCATCTGTTTTTTTTCCTTTCATTTGTGATGCTCCGAGTGTGACGGTGTCCCTGATGACCTTGTTTCCCCTGTGTGTGTGTGTGTGTGTGTGTGTGTGTGTGTGTGTGTGTGTGTTGTAGGTGTGTTTAAAAAGACCTGTGCCATATTAATGCATAATTATGTAAATGAGATGCTCAGCACATGAAATATGAAGAAGTGCTTCAGAGGAAGAGATCGCTGATGAGTTGTGATGAAGAGGACGTCTAGCTTCGTCTTGTCTCGTGTCTGTGTGTGTGTGTGTGTGTGTCTGAGTGTGTGTCCACAGAGAGAGCACAGAGTCTAACAAACTGTTTTTCTTCTTATTATATTATTATAATTATTAATAATGATATTCAGAGCTAATAATAAACACTGTGTTACACTGCAAATTTTAAAGATGGAACGTTTGGGTCTGAGTCTCATTTGACTTTTTCTCTGTTTCTTTATCCATTTAAATATTAAAATAAAATGCCAAAACTAGCTACCAAAAAAACCTGCTTCACTAAATTAGCACACCTAATGCTAAACACACGCATATGCTAATATCAGTGATTATAAAAGTAAAAAAGTTTCAATAGTCAAAGGTTTTTTCACATTTCTATTCGTATTGAAGAGTAAATTTGGTGCCGTCTTCACCGTTTCTTTCGTAGCGCTGAGGGCAAACAGTGCATTCGCTACATGAATTTCACTCTGGACTGATTTCATCATCTGTCTTCACCTTTGAAATGTCAGTTTTTTAACAACAGGTCGTCAGAATGCTTTTGTTTACTCTCGATTTCCTTTTGCAACGGTAAGTGTTTAGGATGAGGCGTTAGCAAACTGAAATTAGCTCATGTCGGCTTAGCGACCCCTGCGTACCTGATGTCTTTTCAGGTAACTAGCACACCGTATTCCCAAGCTGTACTGCCTAAAACAAGCTGCTCCAGGTTTGCTTGTGCTTGCGAATTTAGCCAATGTTTTTTTTTCTTCCTTTGTCTGAACACACACTGCCACCAGAATAGAATTGACGACGTCAGGCCTGTGCTGGAAATGGGACGGCGCTAAAAATATTAGCCCACTTGCAGAGAGCAGAGAGCAAGAGCATGAAGGTGGACACAAACAGCTCGGGATACACTTCAGAAAATCTTAAAAACTGGCCGTGTGTCATGGAAACCGAGGGACGGTCCAGAGAGTCCAGTCAGTCACTCAGACTCTGTGCTTAGGCTAAAAGACACGCCCATGTCGGTATTATTGTCTTTCAAATATATATAAGCCTTAAATATAAAATGGTAATTGATAAAGGCACAAAAATTTTAATAGATTGAATAAAATAAAAGGAAGACCAGAGTTTGAAGTTTTGCGCCATCTTGTGAAAAAACAAGCTAATTACAGATCAAAATAATAAATAACATAAAATATAATAAAATATATTACAAATTAAATAATATAAATAAATAAATACTATAACTGTGTATTTATATAATAATATACATTTAAATTAGTGTAAATAAAATAATTATTACACTAAAACAATACAATAAAAATAACAAAATTATCAGAATTTTAATCTGTCGCCATCTTGTGGAAAAATAGGCTAATTACGTTGAACGGAACCGGAAGTGAACAATTATTTCTAATTGATGCTTCAATTAAATATTACTAATAAACAAAATCACTACAGTTACTAATAAAACCGAAGCAGTTTCATAACTATAATATTTGACTTAGCTCAATATAAACATATACAGTATAGAGAATATTTGCGATACGACAGATTAATTATTAAATTACTATTAACGTCAGCTAAGATGCACACATTTATTTTGTTTTAATAAATTTGAAAAAAAAAATTAACATGCTGTACCTGATTAGTCGAGATATTATTTTGATAGATAATTTCCATAATAATATTTTTTGTGTCAAATGAATGTAAAATATACCTAGTTTTTGTGTCGTAAGCGCTTTTTAAACACTGAGTAAAGTTTGAAATGTTTTCTACACATTAAATTAGCTTGCTTTGTTTTTATTAATTGCGGTCGTTACCAGGAAACAGCATACGCCGCTGGCGCTGATTGGCTGTTTCATGGCGTACTCGCATTACCCGGATCCGGAAGTACGACTGTAACGCCAGAAATAGGCCGAAAAAGGCCCTAGTTAAATTTCCTACCTGTACTCAGGAAACCCCGCCCTTTTTTCATGATTGGCCAGAAGTGCCGCGTCTTCTGTGCGTGAATTGGTTCTCACTGTCTACTCATAAAGTTTAATTGCGAAACTGTCCAATCGTAAAGTCAGAGGCGGATTTTGTGTGAATACGGGTAGGGAAAAACACCGGGGGAAAAAAAACTGTTATGTTTTGACAAGGGAGCAAGTGAAAGGAAAGTGCGACGATTTGCGCTTAACATATTTACAAAGACAACGCGTCAAACGCCGCGTGAAGTAAAAACAAGCGTTTAGGTGAGTGAGTGTCCTGCTGTGGCTTTTCCTAAATTCTGTTTTGATAGTTTGTTAGCCAATGTTAGCCTTGCTAGCTTCTAGCCTGTGCGCTAACGCTCCGTCTGAACTTTGACAGCACTTAGGAACTTAATTTAAATATTTATGGAGGAAACTATAAAGGTTCGCTTGAGTTCCTAGAGTCGGGGAAGCTAGCATTAATATAACTCCAGTGTGCTGTAATTAGTTTAATAGGTGAGTTTTCTGGCGGAAGTGACGTCACTTGGTGGTCAGCTCGTGCTTGTGGTGACGTCTGTGTGTGAGATGGTCAGGACTGGGCTGATTTATCGCTCAGGCGGTTTTCACTGTCACGTGACTGCAGAGCGTCTCAGACAGAACTCTCCTTGTCGTTCCAGACCGGACCCTGCGTTCCCGTCTCTGAGCGTCCGGACCCGGATCCACATCGTCAGCACGTCGTCGTCATGGCGGGTCGACCCAACGGGCCGGCCGCAGGGAACAAGATCTGCCAGTTTAAGCTGGTTCTGCTGGGCGAGTCGGCCGTAGGGAAGTCCAGTCTCGTTCTGCGCTTCGTCAAGGGCCAGTTCCACGAGTACCAGGAGAGCACCATCGGAGGTTCTCGCGCTCTCGCTGCACGCTTCTCTGATCATCACCTCATCACTAAGACCAGACGGTTACTAATCTAATTCTGACTCTTCTTTTTGGTGTCTAGCGGCGTTTCTCACCCAGACGGTCTGCCTGGATGACACGACGGTCAAGTTTGAGATTTGGGACACAGCCGGGCAGGAGCGCTACCACAGCCTCGCACCCATGTACTACAGAGGAGCGCAGGCAGCAATCATCGTCTACGACATCACTAACACAGTGAAAAGACACACACTCTCGCTCAGTCCACACTGTCTCTCTCACGCCTTCACTCTCTTACACTGTGTGTGTGTGTGTGTGTGTGTGTGTGTGTAGGACACGTTTGCACGAGCAAAGAACTGGGTGAACGAGCTGCAGAAGCAGGCGAGTCCCAACATCGTCATCGCCCTCTCTGGGAACAAAGCTGACCTCGCTAACAAGAGAGCTGTTGATTTTCAGGTGTGTGTATACATGTTTGTGTACGTGTGTGTGTATCTGTGTGTTTGATTGACAAGGTGTCATTTTAACCGTGTGATGTGTTTACTGGAACAGGAAGCGCAGACGTACGCTGATGATAACGGCCTGTTGTTCATGGAGACTTCGGCCAAAACCGCCATGAACGTCAATGAGATATTTATGGCCATTGGTGAGTCAGAACACACTCACACACAAAAATAAAACCACCAAAATAACACCCATCTTTATTATTACTGGCTGTACTTCAGTGTTTCCCCACACAAGAGTATAAATGGGCCCAAGTATATAGACATGCCGTACTGAGGGTCACACACATGCTCTGCACATAATCACAGTTTCGCACAGTGAAGAGCCTGCACTTCAAAAAAAAAAAACTGAAATTTTTACAGCACTGGACCGATTAAAAAAAAAACAACCACTTATACATAAGTCCTGCTGGTGTGGAGTCGTCTGACATCACAATGTGTATTTAGCCAAAGTAATTATAACTTTGGTTCTGATATGTCATGCAGACGTGTAAATTGTACCGCTCCTGTAATATAGGAGCAAAAAACGTCAAACTGAAAATGTGCTTATTATTTGGTCCCAGAAACAACCAAAAACTTCATTATCTTACGAATCTGTGCTATTTCTTTGCCTATGCAACCCATTTTTTAAAGATTTTTTTTAAACTAAATTATGTTTGTATAGTTTAAAATGTACTGTATAAAAAATCAGTTCATCATGTTATCTAGGTTGTGCTGAAGAAAAGAATATGTCACTCTGTACTAAACAATCCTGAGGTGTATATATTTTTAAACATACAGAGTCACCAAATAAATGTATACACACTCCATGAAAAAGGAAAATAGTTTGATGTACATTATGTTAATATGTTATTAATAATAATATCATAATATTATATCAATATATAATGTAAAGTAATACATTTAGAATTAAAATATTTATACAAGTTTTTCTTTTTCTGAAGTGTGTATGCATTTTTTTTGGGTGACTCTTCTTCTTGGAAGTCTGAGAAGCTGATTTGGTTAAAAGCCCTCTCGCTTTGTTAACTGACATGTCGCTCTTCCCCTCCTACAGCAAAGAAGCTGCCGAAGAACGAGCCTCAAGCAGGGGGAGGAGGAGGTGCGAGCGGGCGGGGCCGAACGGGTGTTGACCTCCAAGACTCCGCCCCCCAGGGCTCCACGGGCAAATGCTGCAACTGATTCACCGGTTCTGGTAGCACAGGGTCCAAACGGAGATGTGGAAGGCGAGCAACGTGGCATCTATATAGTGATGATGAAGATGATTCTTAGAGATTATGTTTTTGATCTTTTTTTTTTTTCTAAAGGAAAAAAAATCACATAAGCTAGCACTTCCTCTCTCTCTCTCTCTCTCAATTTCACTTCCTGTCTTTTATGAAAAATACTAACGTGATCGATGACTTAAGACTCGTTTTTAAAAACATGATTAAACATCGGCGGGGTTGTTTCGGTGGTGGGGGGGTGCGCGCACCACTTTTTCCTCCTCCCCTGAGTTCTTTTTTCGTCGTGTGTGTGTGTGTGTGTGTGTGTGTGTGTGTGTGTGTGTGTGAGATCTTAAAGATGCTATCAGGGTGGGGAAGCTCACACCATTTTGTACACAAGCGAGTATTGGTTTTACTGCGATGGTGGACATCATGGCATTAGTGTCGGGGTTTTGTGTGTGTGTGTGTGTGTGTGTGTGTGTGTGTGTGTGTGTGTGTGTGTGTGTGTGTGTGTGTGTGTGTGTGAGAGTGTGAGTGTGTGAGCATTACCTCTGACATCTGAAGAAACATTTTTAACATCGTGGTTTTTCAATCTGTAAAGAGGGGAATAAAAAAGGAGGGAAAGACCTGTGTGTAGTGTGCTTTCTTGATTTGAGACACAACTGCTCGAGCAGCGTCTCATTATTAACATGAAATAAATATGTGAATATTAAAGAGTATGCACATTTATAAAGTTGTAAATATCTTGAAATAATGAGTTTACAAATAAATTTTTTTTATTCAAATTGAGACATTAAATCAGAACATCACGTAACATCACGAAGTATCTCGAAATCATGATATTCAAAACTCCCAATAACGACATATGTCGTATATGTTCCGAAGTAATACACACACTACTCTTCATATCGCCTCGGAACGCATTTATCAGCGCATCCGTGTTTCTACAGGACACGATTTACGACGGACGCTCGCCCTCAACGCTTATTGGCTGATCTTGGCAAGCCGCGACATCTGATTGGTCCTTCTCTTTAGCAGTGAAAAAATAAAATTCGCAGGCTGTATCCTAAAATGTGTAACTCTGACACGTAGTGCCCTAGTTAAGACTGTTCGCGGTGATAATTTTCGCCCTACGTAGTGCAATTATATAGGGTACACGGAGGGATTTGGGATGCAGGTATTTGCTGCGGCGTTAAATGAGCACTTGTAAGAATCCTGATATGACCGCGGACTGTTCTCGCTGGATTTATAGAATATATTGGATACGTTAATATACATGGTCATATTAATTATATTATACACTTTGGGCTCGTGCTGCTTCCGGTTTCTCATCAATAAGATTTTGTCCTGCTAGCAGTTTTAGCTCGATTAGCGGCTAGCGCGCGCAGGTAAGTGACACACTCGCTTTTAACGGCTTTGCGAAACAATTACAATGTATTTATTCTGATTTCACTCTGAGTCTGAGATAAACATCCCACTGAGAGTGACTTAAACTGAGTGAATGATGTGTATCAGTGCTCGCTGACCTGTTTAAGCTCGTTGTATCAGTGATGATAATCAGCAGGGAGCAGCCGGTATGCCGATATTATCACGATACCTCCGTACTGCGATTCTACAAGTATCACGATTTTATAAACATCCCGATTCGATATTACATTTTCTCCCGATTTTGTTACGATTTTTAACTTTTAAAGGTAGTTCCATGATTAATTAAATGTAGTCTGTTCCTTACAACATTAGTTATCTCACTTAAAAACCAAGCGCAGCGTTTAAACTATACAAACTAACTTCCAATACAAGAGATTAATGTTTAACTGAGCAGCGCGTATCTCTGTCATTCCCCTGTGATTATTATTTCGAAACAAACATTGCGAATAAGTCACTCCTACCACACGGGATGAAAATGTGTGAATAGTACAGAGTGCGCCACCTCTCGGATTATAAAGAAATGGCAGAGTTTTACCGCCGCAAACTCACAGACTCACAACTCCACTCGACAATGAGCGTACGGGTTTAGCGGCCGCGAGAACACAGGTTATAACTCAACCGATTTTTGACTAATTAGCGCTCGGAGTGTTGTGAGACTAGTGTAAGTGTGTGTAATGAGTGGGTTTGAGACTAATTATGTTTTATCGCAGAGTTTGGAGAAAAAGGCAGATCGGAGGCTTTTAACGCGCGTGATTTTTGACAATGTAACGCCGTATAAATGCGTTTTTGTTGCGCCACTTGGAAGCTTCTGTAATCTGTACAGAATCGTTTCTACCTGAGGCCGATCACCCGTGTGACGGCCAGTCGCGCTGAGAACCAGGTTATTCCGGTCACTGTTATAAATGAAAAAAAAAATTTTTTAAATCAATTTTGGAGTCAGTGTGGTAACATATGAATTACTTCATAACTGAAAAAATTCTGGATACATAACTGAATAATTTTTTCCCCCATCTCCATTTCATAGCCAAATTTATCTGCAGAAGGATGTGCTTTTATAAGGGCATGTGCATGTACAGTACTTACGTTTGCATGAATTTGCATCATTAATTCATTCTAAAGTGCATAATGTTCTTTAAACAAACAAAAACAAATGCTGTATGTGTGCACTTCACAGGATGAATTTTAAGAATGTGGCTCTCTAATGGGTATAGAAAAGTTCCACTAGTTAGTATATACACTATGTATTATACACACACAGTACTGCGCTATACAATCCATCTGTGAAACCTAGTGCACTGTGTAGGGTATGAAACAATTTTATTGAATTTTATTTGTATAATAAACAATAGTCAGTGTCGCAAAGCAGTTTCACAGAATCAAAGGAAAATTATGAATATGTGAGAAAATGTGTATGAATCAAAATGATCAGATCGTCCCAGATGAGCGAGTCGAGACCGACGGTGGAGAGGAGAAACTCCCCGAGATGGCAGTAAGAAGAAACCTTGAGATGAACCAAACTTAACAGGGAACTCGTCCTCATTTGGGTGATACCGGATAGCAGGGATTGATCTGCATCATACTGAGTGTTAGGAAGCTGGAGGTTCAGTATAACAAGAGATGTGTTTAAGTTAATATGGAGTCCAGTTCGTTATTGGAGGCTCAGGGAGACTGTAGGAAATTCCAGTCCTGACAAGTCCTCAGAGAACAGCTATCTGCATCAGAGTACCTTTGAGTCCCTCAGTCACCACACGCACCCCAAGCAGACAACACGGGGCGTTCATGTGACGAGATCTCCAACCAGAAGCGGGACACCAGGACGAGTCAGACCGGTCCAGCGGGCAGATGGGGTCTGGATCAATGGCAGCTCGGGACTGACATGTATAGCTCAGAGAGCGAGAGACAGGGAGAGTTAAAGAGAGAGAGAGGAGAAGGAGAGATAACAGTTAGTATGATCACAGTCACATAATGTATCAGGTGAATGTATAAGGTGTATAAAGCGCTGTAACAATCCTTGTATTTGGCCTTGTTTCAGAGGATGTCTTTTCACCCTGGACGCGGATGTCCACGAGGACGCCCTCCTCCTCAGAATTACCCCCCTGTCCCCCTGCGTTTGCCCCCTCCTCAGCCCGTTGCGCCCTCCGTGCCCCCTCCGTACCCCTATGACCCCTCAACCCCCCACTGTTCCACTTTCAACCCTCAGTGCACGAATACCTACATGCCCAGTATGCCACCTCGTCCTGAATTCCCTCCCTACCCTGTCCCAGCGCCCTCCCAGGGTCCGCAGTGCCCCATGCGCCCTCCTTTCCCACCCCCACCGATCCATCAGGGATTCCCAGAACCCCCTAATTTTCCCCCGCCCCCTTTGCCAGTTCCTACAGGTGGCCCTGCCCCCTCTCAGGGCTCGTATCCTTATGTCCCGCCTCCTCCTCCCCCTACGATGCCTCCCTCTGTACCCTTTCAGCCTCCTTATGCCATGAATTACCCCCCTCAGCCCCACTTACCCCCTTTACCCCCTAATTTCTACCCCCCTTCTGAATCCGGTTCCTTCAAGCCTGTAGAGCATTTTCATCATTTTAAGGGCGACAAATCGCCCGAACGGCCACGGCGTCACAAAAGCTACGGGTATGGGGGGTACAGTGGGCACGGTGAGCGGCGGGAACGAGGGCGGAGTCCAGACAGGCGACGACAGGAAGGAGGGCGGTACCGGGCGGAGAGTGAGAGAGGCCGGACTCCCCCGAGACACCGGAGCAGAGAGCGCAGCAGGTGGGCATGTCAATCCTTTATTGTTTAACCAGGATACATTTATAATGTGTTATTACATGTTTATAACCTGCTATGCACTTTCAACATCATTTAGTGTACGGAGCTACGTTATTCTAATACAATACATAATGTTCAGTAGGGTTGTAAACTTTAAGTTCAAGTAGCCTTTTATTGTCATTTGTAATGTGCAAACGCGTGACATGACACATTTCACTACTTCATGGTAATGAGGTCATCAGTTGTGGTAGTGGGAGAAGAAACAGTAAACAGTAAAGGTTCATTGTAAGTAGCAGCAAAGATAAAATAGTTTGTGCAAATTAACAAGTGATAAATATTGTGCAAAAGAGCATTTACAGATTATTGTGTACAATTGTTTGATGGTTGTTGGTTAGTGTTTTTGTGCGTGTGTGTTTGTCAGTCCAGTCTCAATATTTTGAGGAGTGATTGTGTGGTGTGATTGTGTGTGTGTGTGTGTGTGTGTGTGTGTGTGTGTGTGTCAGTCCAGTTCCTTTTTGTTGAGGAGACGGATGACTTGAGGAAAAAAGCTGTTACACAGTCTGGATGTGAGTGCCTGAAAACCTTTCTCCAGATGGCGAGAGGGTAAAGAGTGTGTATGATGGGTGTGTCTGATGAGCCACAATACTGGTGGCTTTGCAGATGCAGCGTGTGGTGTAGATGTCTATAGAGGGAAGAGAGACCCCAATGACCACCTCTGCTGTCCTTACTATCCACTGTAGGGTCTTGCGGTCCAAGATGCTACAATTCCCAATCCAGCAGTGATGCAGCTGCTCAGGATGCTATCAAAAGCCCCTCTATAGAAGGTGAAGGAAGCTGGGCCTTCCTCAGCCTTCTCAGGAAGAAAAGACGTTGTTGGGCTTTCTTGTGCAGAGAGTTGAGGGACCAGGTGAGATTCTCCTCCAGACGGACACCAAGGAATTTGGTGCTGTCGACGATCTCCACACAGGAGCCGTTGACGTTCAGTTGAGAGTGGTCGCTGTGTGTCCTCCTGAAGTCAACAACCATCTCTTTTGTCTTATCGACGTTCAGAGACAGGTTGTTGTCTTTACACCAATCCGTTAGCCTCTGCAGTTCCTCTCTGTATGCTGAAGTTCTTGCTGCGCCACGGTCGTGTCATCAGCAAACTTGAAGATGTGGTTGGAACTGTGTGTCGCTACACAGTCATGAGTCAGCAGTGTGAACAGCAGGGTACTGAGTACACAGCCCTGGGGGGCCCCAGGACTCAGTGGGGTGGTCCTGGAGGTGCAGTTCCCGATCCGCACTACCTGAGGCCTTCCGGTCAGAAAGTCCAGGATCCAGTTACAGAGGTGCTCAGGCCCAACAGGCTCAGCTTCCTGATCAGGTGTTGGGGGATGCTGAACTAAAATCCATGTACATCATTCGTACGTAGTTGTCCTTCTTGTCTCGGTGTGTGAGGGCTGGATGGAGTGTGGTGGAGATGGCGTCGTCCGTTGAACAATTAGGACGATACACAAAATGCAGTGGGTCTAGTGTGGGGGGCTGTAGGGTCTTGATGTGTCTCATGACGAGCCACTCGAAGCACCCTGTGATGATGGGCGCGAGGGCGACAGGACTGTAGTATTTGAGACAGGACACAGAAGACTTCTTCGGCACGGGGACGATGGTGGTGAACAAGGGATATTGTCTGGTCCAGCAGCTTTAAGTGAGGTGACTCTGCGTAGAGTTTTCCTCATATCAGTTGTGACACGGCACCTGGTCGCTGGGAGGAGGGAAGCTCTTCCTCACCGTCACGTCGTGCTGCACGTCGAACCGAGCCGAGAAGCTGTTCAGCGCATCTGGAAATGTGTTAATGTACTAATAGCTCAATTTTATTTATTTATATTTTAATTATTTTTTTTTATTTATTTATTTTTTTTTACAGATTTTGGTGCATACATTTTTATCATAAAACTATGGGGGTTTGTTTACTATACCAAAATTAAATATTTTAAAATATTTAAATAATATAAAAATAAGGAACATTTTGTTGGAACATTTTAAAATAAAGTTGTATAATTATTGTAACATATAGTGACATGGCAACCTGTTGTAATGCTGTAATCTAGAGTACCTTTATAACCCAGAGAAATTAAGTAACCTAGAGTAACGTTATAACCCACCATAACATTGCAAATCAACAGTAAACTTGTATCAGGATTAGGGCTGAAACGACTCCTCGAGTAAATCGAGTAATTCGATTACAAAAAAATGATCGAGGCAAAATCTTCTGCCTCGAAGCTTCGTTTAATAAATTTTAAAAGCTTGCGTTTTTTTTTTTGCGCAATTATTTGTTGACAGCACGCTTTTGACACAGCGCGCTTACGGATGCAAGCCGCCAGTAAACACCAACGAAGAAGAAGCGCTTACGTCACCCACAAAGCGGAAGGAGACGCAAACAGTTAGCGCTGTATTGATTTGATGGCGCGTTCTGTTGCGGGCTGCAAAATGGAAGGGAGCGATAAAAATATCAGCGAGGCCAAGAGAAGAAGAAAGCAGCAAGAGACAACGACAGAAATTGTCAGTAAAGGCTGATGTTGTGCCTGAGATGTAGATTTTGAAACTTTTAGTTCTGAAAGTTTAGTTGTACAACTTAGTGTTTTTGTATAATTATTTATTTTGTGCCTTAGTTTTTTTAATCCTTAAAGTAATTTTAAATACCTTTTTTTTTTTTTTGCATCCGAGAAAAGGCTTTAAAATAAGAATGTGTGGTGCTGTAATGCACTTAATTAATCTCAGTCAACTTTAATACCCCTGTCTCACCTACGCGGTTTTGCGCGGTGACCGGAAGTACAGTTCTTCATGATTCACCGCAAGTTTTGGCACCGTGATTATGTCTCCATCTTTCTGCGCGAAAAAATAAATATGTTTAAGCTGCCTTAAAAACGTTACATTTTTTTTGCAAAACATTTGTCGCGGCGGCTCACGATGCCTAACACCCCATCTCACTGCGAGTCAAGCCACATAGGGGGGAGAGGAATGCTGTATGCATTAAAAATAAAATTTTCTAAAAGGAAAACCAATTAATTTGTGTTTCTCTTATATATTTTACATTGCTGTTTAATAAAGCAAAAGTGCATTTTATCCGATTAATCGATAAATTTTAAATCGATAAATACTCGATTACTAAAATATTCGATAGCTACAGCCCTAAACAGGATAGTAGTCATGTAACCTATAGTAATATTAAAATGTTGTAACTCACAGTTATGTTGTAATCCAAAGTAACGTTGTAACCTGTTTGTAATGCTGTAACGATGTAACCTAGAATAATGTTGTTACCTGTCGAAAGTTGTAAAGTTGCAGCCCACAGTGACATTTCAACCCAGAGTAATGTTGTAACCCACAGTAACATTGTAACTTGTTGTAACCCCTAGTATGTTGTAACCTACTGTAGTGTTGTAACCCACGGTAACATTATAACTTAAAGTAAGGTTGTAAGCTATACTAAGGTTGTAAACTGTGTGAATTGCGTGGTACGTTGTATTGATAATGTTTATCTTTGCTCAGGGAGCGCTACCGGCACCGGGACAGCAGAAGCTCTCCTCCGTCGGACCGACACAGGAAACGAGCACGCAGCCGCTCAGGAAGCAGAGAGAGAAAACGTGGACGGATGGAGGAGGACCGAGAGAGAGAAAGAGACCGAGAACGGGACAGGGAAAGAGAACGGGAGAGGGAGAGGGAGAGGAGGGTGGAGGCTGCAGGAGGAAACCGAGAGAAAAGCTACAAAGAGACAGAGGACGAGGAAGAGGAGGAGTTACTGAAGCCGGCGTGGATCCGCTGCACTCACGCCGAGAACTACTACTCCAACGACCCCATGGACCAAGTGGTACCGCCATTTCACCGTTCATGATGAGCCGGCTATAAATCTGTTCTGTATAATTCACTGCTTCTAACATGCGGTACGGCCTCCGGGGTTGTCTGTCTCCTTGTTGACCTCGTCCCTCTCTTCCCAGGGCGACTCAACGGTCGTGGGGACGAGTAAACTCAGAGACCTGTACGAGCGCTTTGAGGAGGAACTCGGGCGACGACAGGAACGTGCCAAATCCTCCCGTCCCAAGTGGGATCCACCAAAAACCAAGCTGGACCTGGACCACGGTACGGCCTGTCCTGGACACGCTGTCTATTTCACACACGCTCGCCGTTCGTCTTTAGCTGCGTTTCTTCCGTACTGGCTCATTAGAGAACGCACTTGCTTTCCTCCTCAGCTCTTTAAGTCCTACTATACTACCTCATACACTGTGTGTTTCTCAGACGAGAGCTCGAGCGATTCGGAGTGTGACTCGGACGGGGACAGCAGTTGCTCCAGCAGTTCCGACTCGGAGGTGTTCGACGTGATCGCAGAGATCAAGCGTAAGAAAGCGCACCCTGACCGACTGCACGACGAGCTGTGGTACAACGACCCGGGTCAGGTCTGTACACAGATTAGATATTGTCCTGCCTGCCAGTGTGTTTACAGTTTAGCACACGCCATCTGTAGGATTATTGAGGAACTGCAACATTTTAACTCCTCAAATGCAAACATATCTAAATTAAAAACTAATTTACAATACAAATTGATTTTGGAGTCAGTGTGATGATAGAATTTCCTCATATTACTTTTTTGTGCATGTATATCTATACACTCCTCTTCCTAGCATATTTTAATACACTACTGCAGATAAACCTTTCATCTTAACAGAATTGTCAGGCCAGTGTGTGTTTTATAATCGTTTGTGTTTCCTGAAGATGAACGACGGTCCGTTGTGCAAGTGCAGCGCTAAAGCCAGACGCACAGGAATCCGGCACAGCATTTACCCCGGGGAAGAGGTGACACATGAAGTTCATTATTATTACTATTATTATTGTACATCGTTGTGTGTATTAGTGTGGTATTTACAGATTATAATAAAACATCTATAGGGTGTCAAAATCTAGGGTGCCAATAATTGAATATAAAAAAAATCCCCCCCCTCCAAAAAATATTTTTATTTATTTATTTTTGCTTTTTTAAACGTTGTAGACGGTGAAGCCATGTCGTCCAATGAACAACAACGCCGGCAAACTCTTCCATTACAGAATCACTGTGTCTCCGCCCACCAACTTCTTGGTAAGTCTCCGTCTGTCCCTCATTCACTTATTTATTTCTTCGTTCATCTTTCTTTTATTTCTTTTTATATCCTGAGAATTAGATATTCATTGATTTAATGAATAATTTGATGAAATTAAACATAACATTTATTGAACATATCCTCACCTGTAATATTAATCTGAATATATAATAAATGTGTTATTATAGTGTTATAAAGAAAAAAAAAACAGGTACTTAAATTCCACCAAAAATTCATTTGATACACCTTTTAAACCGTTTTCTTTTCCTGTTTTTCTTCTCTGTAATACGTTAGGTTTCTTATTCATTTGACGCTGGACATTAAGTTATAAAAATAATCTAATTAATAATCACATATTAATTGACATTTCAACTGATATCTCTCTCTTTCTTTCTCTTCCTCTCTCTCTCTCTCTCTTTCTGTCTCTCCTTCTCTCTCTCTTTCTCTCTCTCTCTCTCTCTCTCTCTCTTTCTGTCTCTCCCTCTCTCTCTCTCTCCCTCTCTCTCTACCCCCCCCTCTCTCTCTCCCTCTCTCTCTCCCTCTCTCCCTCTCTCTCTCTCTCTCTCCTTTCTCTCTCTCCCTCTCTCTCTCTCTCCCTCTCTCTCTACCCCCCCCCTCTCTCTCTCTCTCTCTCTCTCTCTCTCTCTCTGTGTGCAGACGGATCGGCCGACGGTGATCGAGTACGACGATCACGAGTACCTGTTTGAAGGATTTTCTCTCTTCTCACACACTCCTCTTACTAGTGTAAGAACAGAAAGCGTAACACAACACAGTGTGTAAAACAAACCCATCACCCTGTCAGTGCGCGATCGACAGACGTTCGTCTGAGTGTTTAGTTCGGCGCCGTGACTGCGGGTTTGTGCGTCGGCTGAGGATCGGGGTGCAAGCTGTGGTTGCCAAGTCTGATTTGCACATTCATGATTCACTGCGTTCATTTGCATATCAGTCGACAAGGAAGGTTATACGGAGAAGAAGAGAGATTTACTGAAGATGAATAAATTTGAGTTCTACCAGAACAGATGATGATGTATATCATATAATTACGCGATGTCGCACTCAAGGTCGTGCTGTTGTACTGAATATCAGGATCACTTTGTTTTATAGACTGAGGAGTACTGAAGATATTACAGCCGTGCTGTTATTCAGTAACAACAGCACGACCTCGAGTGTGCAGCGTCTGTCATGTATAAAAGTTCCACACACACGAGCGCTCTGGTATCAACCCTGTCTGTCGGTGTGTTTCTCTCAGATCCCGCTGTGCAGAGTGATCCGCTTCAACATCGACTACACCATCCACTTCATAGAGGAGATGGCACCTGAGGTCCGCTCACACTGCACCTTCACCATCCACTCCTCCTTTTAACAATCTCATGTCATAAGGTCATTAGTGTGTGTGTGTGTGTGTGTAGAACTACTGTGTTAAAGGTCTGGAGCTTTTCTCTTCATACCTCTTCCAAGACATCCTGGAGCTGTACGACTGGAACCTCACAGGTACGCCGGCGTGACCCTGATCACTCGCTGCTCGTCACGTGACTCAGGAACCGCAAGCATGTGTGTGTACGCCTCGGTCCTGAGGACGTGTGAACAGCTCAAGTCTGTACTGTGTGTGTGGGTCTGTGACACTCAGTTCTGCTGTTCTCCCGCTGTTCCCCTGCAGGTCCAGAGGAGTGCGAGTCTCCCGCCTGCCAGAGGTTTCACTTCATGCCTCGCTTTGTCCGATTCTTGCCGGGTGAGAGTTCTCTTCTCTCTCTGTATCACTCCAGTCCTCATTACTTCATCCTGTTTTGTGTGCTGTGCGGTTGTGGTGCGCGTGTGTGGTGCGCGTGTGCGCGTGTGCGCGTGTGCGTGGTGCGTGTGGTGCGTGGTGCGTGTGTGTGGTGCGTGTGCAGGGTGTGGTTTCGCTTTGTGGGGTGTGTGCGTGTGTGGTCTTACTTCTAATAATCTTGTGTGTGTATAAAGTGTGTTAAAGGTGTGTAAGCGCGGTGTCCACACTGGGGTGTGTGTGTGTGTGTGTGTGTGTGTGTGTGTGTGTGTGTGTGTGTGTGTGTGGTCACCACACGTGTGTGTGTGTGTGTGTGTGTGTGTGTGTGTGTGCGCGCGCGCACGCGCGTGTGGTCACCACACTGGTGTGTGTGTGCGTGTGTGGTCACCACACTGGTGCGGCGGTGGGTGTGTGCGGGGGTCGGTGTGTGTGTGGTCACCACACTGGTGTGTGTGTGTGGGGGGGTGAGTGTGTGGGGTGTGAGGTCCTCCTTCTAATGTTAATTAACGTCATAAGTGTGTGTGTATAGAACTACTGTGTTAAAGATGTGTGTGGTTGTGTGGGTGTGGCAGTTGCAGTGTGTGTGTGTAGGTGATGAGTTGTGTAGTGGTGTGTTGGTGTACGGGGTGTGTGTATGATATGTGATATATGTGATGTGTGTGTGATGTACTGTGTGTGTTCCAGATGGAGGTAAGGAGGTGTTGTCCATGCACCAGGTGCTGCTGTATCTCCTCTGCAGTAATAAACCTCTGGTTCCTGAGGAGGAGATCGCCAACATGCTCCAGTGGGAGGAGCTCGAGTGGCAGAAATACGCAGAGGAGTGTAAAGGAATGATTGTCACTAACCCCGGCATGGTGCGACACACACACACACACACACACACACACACACACACACACACACACACACACACACACGTTATATATCTAAAGCTTGTTAGCCTGAATTACTCAGCCAAATAGCATGTATATATACATAAAACTGACATAACTG
>JAAGKR010003753.1:0-11116 GCA_011419295.1 Clarias macrocephalus
TTTTTTTTTTTTTTCAATCTCATTATACATCTGAACAGGAGATGGTTAAGGACCTTGTTCGGGGGCCCAACAGTGGCAACTTGGGGCCCCCTGGGGTTTGAGCCTGGGTTAATAGTTTAACACCTTAACCAGTGAGCCACTCATGGGGGGGGGAAGGGGGTCTGGGTTTGGGACTGAATCTATTATATTTATAATTTCACACATATTACTGTGTTGATACATAAATATTATAATAGAATTTTTTTTTTATATTAGCAGTCAAAATAACTTTGGAAAGTTGTCTTATGTACATGTGTTACACAAACCCATACCTAGACTGTCTAGACATGCGAGATGTCGTATCACGTGCCAACAAACTAACACTATGACCTTAACATATGCAAATATCAGGTTTTGAGCAGTCATCCTGAGAGTGAGATTACACGAAAATGCAGGGCGGTCTACAGGACCACACCCACAACAGGCAGCATTAGCGGTTGCTATACAACCACAAGAGACAAATCTGAAGCTGCATCAGGTTGCTAGTGTGAACAACGTCTTTAACAACTTTGATTGCCAGTGGGATTGTTTTGGTTAATATTCATGTTCTGAATATCTGGGGAATGCACTTGTACACACCCCAGTGGCTGGATAGATTTCCTGACTGGGAATCAAACTCAAGCGAGAAACATGCTAGCCGATATTCCGCTAAATTTTTTGCTAAAAAAATTATGTAAATACCAATCTAAGGGAATGCAGATGTTTGCACACAACTGTATGTACAATTTAGTGTGACTTGATGTGGTTTCTTTGTGTGTTTGTGCGTGCGTGTGTATTGTATGTGAGCAGAGCACAAACATAAAAACCCCATCGTCTGACACCAAAGCCAACAAAAGGAAGAAGATTGAGAAGAGAGGTTCATGGGGAGGTAATACAGGACTCAGTTGGTGTAACTGTTTGCCCATCTTGTAGATTCTGCATAAACCAACGATCTCAGTGCTATATGCTGATTGTGTATGTGTTTGTGTGTGCGCATGTTAGCGGACATATCTTACCGGCAGATCACAGTGGCAAGGCAGGAGTCCCAGATCTCTGTGAAATCCAGCAGCAGTGTGGAGTTGGGATCCCTATCCAACAGATCAGAGGTGTGCTCAAGTATAACTTTTTTATTTAGACGGAATTTTAAAAATGTATAAATGTAATTTATGTAGATGAAATGATGTATATGAAATGCATTGCCACGGTCATAGAAAATACAAGGGGTGTTCAAGTCAAACTGGGATTTTTGCGCAAAAAAAAACGAACAACTGAGTAAAAATGTCGTTATATCTCAGTATAATCCACTAATACACTAATTTACTTATCCCAGCGTTTTACTTGTGCTTGGATATCATCAAGATAGAAAGTTTTCTCAGTACACCAGAGCCATGTTCCGACTGCCTGCTTCACATCTGAAACGCTGGCCTCCCAGGAACTCCTTTAATAGACCGGACATGTGGAAATGGCCTGGAGCGAGGTCAGGACTGTACGGGGGATGTCGCAATGACTCCCAGCTGAGTTTCTGTAATGTGCAAGTGGTGTTGGTGAATGATTGTGCGTACAGTTCCAACAGTCAGATGCGTCTCGTCCACAAGTTGGCGACAAAGTTGTCGGTCAGTTTTCAACAAGAATCAGGTGTTTCACAAACTATTGCAGTCCTGGTTTGACTTAAACGCCCGTTGTATTTTAAACACGATGGCACATTTTACCTGATATTTTTCATTTTAATATTATTATTATTATTATGTACACAATTATAAGCTTATGTAATTTTATTGACAATGTTTTTCTTTCTGAAATCAAACTAGTAATTGATGATAAAATTAGCAGTTGTCTGCCAAATAGAGAAAAATAATTTGAATGTAAACAGACCTTATATTTGAGGACTGTTAGCTAAATGAAATGTTTATATACATGGTGTGTACAGTATATAGTGTATAAATACTGTATATCTATTTTTTATCTTTGTTTTATTGATTTTATGTTAATATTTAAAGTCTTAGACCTTTTGATCAAGACTCTAGCAGACAGACTAGTAACAGGCGGAGATTGTAAAATATTTCCATTTTTGTTTAACATTCGTGGTCTTATATTTGTTATAATAATGTTGATACATTGATGTTTAAGATGCATTTCCTCTGTTTAGGAGACCTTTTCTTGCAAATTTATGATTTTTTTTCATTGTGCCACAATCAAACTGTTCGTACATTTGATTGATTGATTTGAAAAATCCTATATTTTTGTGTGGTGTTAGGATGGCTTCCCGAGTCCTGTCGGTTCAGAGCCAAACTCGACCGCTCGAGCAGATAAATACTGCTGTGTCTTTTTGCCCGATGGCACTGCTAGCCTGGCGCCGGCTCGGGCCGGTCTGACCCTCCGTGACATGCTGAGCGGCTTGTGTGAGAAAAGAGGCTTCCCCATGAAAGACATTGTGATCTACCTCCAGGGCAAGGATAAGGTCACACACGCATTGCTCTGATTTTTAAAATCTGGTGTCCATTCAAAATACATGTACTTACAGTACTTTTTATTATTTATTTATTTAGTAAAACATTTTGGCTGATATGATCTCAGCATACGCAGCAGATGTATAGTATAATGCGCTCCTGTTGTTTTGTGCAGAATGTGTTCCAGAAGCAACAACCTCTCTCTTTGGACCAGGACAGTTCTGTCCTGCAGGATCAGCAGGTCACTCTGGAACTCAGAATAACATTTACGTGAGTCCATCTGTCACACAAGGTTTATTGAAAGCTCATATGAAATGGAATGAGAGCCACTGCATTAGATGAAGCTTGAAATTGGTGAAATGTTGAAAAGCTTGTTTTATTGACGCTCTTAACAGCATGTTCAAGGATGTCTTAAACAGCAGAAATTCTTTTTTTTTCCTTACCTAAAGAACATCATGTTGTACAGTCGTGGCCAAAAGCAACCCCACACATGAATGGTCTCAGGATGCTTTACTGTTGGCATGACACAGGACTGATGGTAGCGTCACATTTTCTTCTCCGGACAAGCCCATTTCCAGATGCCCCAAACAGTCGGAAAGAGGCTTCATCCGATAATATGACTTTGCCCCAGTCCTCAGCAGTCCATTCGCCATACTTTTTGCAGAAGATCAATCTGTCCCTGATGTTTTCTTTGGAGAGAAGTTGCTTCTTTGCTGCCCTTCTTGACACCAGGCCATCTTCCAAAAGTCTTCGCCTCACTGTGCGTGCAGATGTGCTCACACCTGCCTGCTGCCATTCCTGAGCAGCTCTGCACTGGTGGCACTCCGATCCCGCAGCTGAATCCTCTTTAGGAGACGATCCTGGCGCTTGCTGGACTTTCTTGGACACCCTGAAGCCTTCTTAACAAGAATTGAACCTCTATCCTATAAATTGTTGATTTAGGTACAATCTTAGTAGCCACAATATTCTTGCCTGTGAAGGCATTTTTATGCAACGCAATGATGGCTGCACGCGTTTCTTTGCAGGTCACCATGATTAACAATGAAAGAACAATGATTTCAAGCATCACCCTCCTTTTAACATGTCAAGTCTGCCATTCTAACCCAATCAGCCTGACATAATGATCTCCATCCTTGTGCTCGTCAACATTCTCACCTGAGTTAACAAGACGATTACTGAAATGATCTCAGCAGGTCCTTTAATGACAGCAATGAAATGCAGTGGAAAGTTTTTTTCGGGATCAAGTTAATTTTCATGGCAAAGAAGGACTATGCAATTCATCTGATCAGTCTTCATAACATTCTGGAGTATATGCAAATTGCTATTATAAAAACTTAAGCAGCCAATTTCCAATATTTATGTAATTCTCAAAACTTGGAAAAACTTCCAAGGTGCTAAGGAACTTTTACTCCAGAACCGTAGAGAGCATCCTGATGGGAGACATCACAACCTGGTTTGGGAACAGCACCATGCAGGAGAGAGGGTGGTACGATCAGCTGAGTGCATCATCCGCCCTGATCTGCACTCAGTCTCTAGCAAGAGGTGCTGGACCAAGGCCAGGAAGATAGTGAAGAACCTCAGCCACCTAAGCAAATGACTGTTCTCTCTGTTGCGGTCAGGAAAGCACTTCCGCTTCCTGAAGGCCAAGACAGAGAGACTGAGGAGGAGGAGCTTCTTCATGCAGCCTACTCGGGCCCTCAACCTGAACAACACTCAGAACTAAACAAATTGGATACATACAGTGTGTATATAATAAAAAATAAATATTATTATTATAATTTTTTATTAATTCACACAACAAAACCTACACTATGCGTTTCTGCTTGCACATCAGAGTCAGGATGTAGCACATGACTCACTAGGTTGCACATTCACATTGCTCACACGTTGCACATTTCTTGTTGCGTTACACATTTCTTGTTCGTGTGTACACGCTTTTCATTTACACATAAATGAGGACTAACAGTTATTTGGAACATGGACACTTAAGATGCATGCTAACACACACATCAGTACCGTTCCATGTTATACTTCGTGTTTCAGTCGTACTGTTGCTGTCAAACCCATGCAACATATTTTTACACTTTTTTACATTCTTACACTTTTATGCCTCAGAGTTTACGGTTTCTTTCAGTACAGTCTATAAATCCTGCATAATGTATACTATGTTATTTTGATAACTTTTTTCCTGAATCTTTATCATTTTTATACATTTGTGATATTACTTTTATCGAATAATTCTATTTTAATTTCTATCTTTCTTTTTAATCTAGTTGTACTCTCTAGAGCAGTTTATTTCATTGTAGAGAAATCGTTCTTTTTAGATTCTTTTTAGAATCAGATTTAGGAATTTGTAGTATAATAAGAAATAATAAACAGCTTTGACAATATTCAAGGCATTTTCACATGCTTGCTTTTTTTAAAATGGGAATTTGTATGAGCATTTCACTGAATATCATAATGTGTATGGTGTTGTGGATGCGACATTTTTAATTCGAAGCCTATTTCTAGATTAATAAGTTCTACTAATTCTTTTAACTGGAATTTCTTGTTCTACTGGCAGACAATTTTGCTTTTATTTTTTAATTTTTATTTTTTAAAGCATATTATCTGCCAACAGAATGAGAAATTTAACACATGTCTAGTAAAAGGTTTAATAATAACAAATTAGATTTGTTGTAATGTTATATTGAGAATCTCTAGATAAATATAACTAGACTCAAGATATTGCCGTGGAACATTTGAACATGTTATTTCCTGTTATCAATTGCATTATAGCAGCTATAAACTTTATTTACCAAGAAACCACAAAGCTCAGTCCTTGAAGTCTTTCATAGGATGGAATACAATTTTCCCTTTCCAGCTGACCCTGCAGACTGTACCATTAAATGCTAAACATCTCTTTACAGAAAACCTCACCATATTCATAAAAAAATCATACGCATTATTTTTAAAACCCGTTTATACAAGTTATGTTCAAGTCCCTGTACAAGTTCTAGAAATGCTGAGGTGTTAAAATGAATCGATTTAATATAACCCCTGCAGAAAAAGCTGCTGTTAAGGAAAATTAATCAACTCATTTCAACCAATCAGATTTAGAAATTTGTAGTATAATAAGAAATAATAAACAGCTTTGACAATATTCAAGGCATTTTCACATGCTTGCTTTTTTTTGTTGTTGTAGTGATGTGATTTTCATTGTGTGCGCATGTATAGATTGGAGATCGCATTCACAGGGAAGACGATCGGTATCCTGGCTAAATCGAGTAAGACTCTGGCAGACGCCGTCTTATCCGTCCTACAGAAACACCAGCTCCGACCACAGGATGCTGTCATCACTGTGGTGAGTATTGTACAGGTTTTCTTAATTCTGCCATATTGGATGATTACCTGCTTACATTGTTGCTCTCATTGTGGCAGTTAGAAGTTCTACATTGCATAATCATTTCCTGTGATGTCCAGTAACGAAGTTGTGTGCGTGTTGTTTTTTTAAATTTTTTGGAGACAGAGTGGATCGAAAGAACCGTTAAGCATGGAGGCCACAGTGTTGCGTCTGGCCAATAAGACACTCTGTTTGGATCGAGTGAAAAGTGAGTCAGCAATTGAGGTCCAAAAAAAAATAAAAAATTCAGATGCCTTTACTTTTCACCTCTACATCTTCATGTAATTTGTGTGTGGATGTTTTAACTCAGAGACCCCTTGATGGCCAGAAGCTACTTTACATCCTGTTAGGCTTTTATAGACCAATTACTGAATGCTAGCTCAGAATCCATACTTCAGCCAGTTTCCTTTGAGTATTAAATGTGGTGGTCTAAAGTCTTTTTTTGACCGAGTTTGATTTTTAGCTTGTTTTGCTCTTGGATCAGGTGGGGATGACGTGAAGGCAAATCCAGCTGTAGGCCGAATGAGCGGCAAGCCCAAAAATGAGATGGATGGTAAGTGCCATTTATTTATATATTTATATGTTTATTTAATTTAGAATTAGCATACATGGTCATAATCTAAGTTTTAGAGAAGGCGTACGACAGGATGCCGATAGAGGAGCTGTGGTATTGTATGAAAGTCTGGAGTGGCAGAGAAGTATGTTAGAGTGGTGCAGGACATGTATGAGAGCTGTAAGACAAGGGTGAGATGTGCTGTAGGTGTGACAGAAGAGTTCAAGGTGGAGGCGGGTCTGCATCAAGGATCGGCTCTGAGCCCCTTCTTGTTTGCTATGGTGATGGACAGGATGACGGATGATGGAAAATGATGTCCGGTGTGTTATGTGACAAAAGAGTATCAGCGAGAATGAAAGGAAAGGTATACAAGACGGTGGTGGGACAAGCGATGCTCTACGGGTTAGAGACAGTGGCACTGAAGAAAAGACAGGAGGCAGAGTTGGAGGTAGCAGAGATGATGTTGAGGTTCTCTTTAGGAGTGACAAGGATGGATAGGATCAAGAATGAGTCCATCAGAGGGACAACATTATGTTAGATGTTTTGGAGATAAAGTCAGAGAGGTCAGATTGAGGTGATTTGGATGCGTTTAGAGGAGAGATTGTGAGCATATCGGTAGAAGGATGCTGAGGTTGGAACTGCCAAGCAGGAGGTCTAGAGGAAGACCAAAGAGGAGATTTATGGATGCAGTGAGAGAGGACATGAAGTTAGGGTTAGATGGTGGCAGATGATTCACTGTAGAGACCCCTGAAAGGGAACAGCTGATTGACAAAGTAGAAGAAGTCATAATCTAAGTTGTTTATTAATCCCTTTGGAGGACATTGTTGTATAATAATAATAATAATAGTAATCAATGTTTATTTCATAGTCATTTATAATTAACAGTTAGTTGTCAATAATTAGTTAGACAATAATTAGTTGTCAGTTTATTAGGTGTACCTTCTTTTGTTGATGCTACCCTTTGCAATAGAAGGATTGAAGTGAAATCAATCGACAAATTTGTGGCGTAATATGTAATCGGCAATCGAATATTTCCTTTATATGCCCGATGTACAGTTGTACACAAAACAGAAGTCGAATAGATCATGCTAAACCTGCTAAGAGTGAGGCACATCATCGTTCTGCCAGTTTATTTTCTCAGACCAAGGCAATGCTTTTTGCAGAGTTTGCGCACTAAAAAATGTAACACCACTGACCCAGTGCAGCTGGTGGTTTTTAAAATGGAGGAAGTACAGATGTCTGTTCCCGGACAAGGCCAGCACGATTGTACTGTAACTCTGAGCTCTCTGTAACTCTGCATTTAATTGACGGGTGCTGATGTGTTTAAGCTTGAGATGTCAGTCAGGTTTGTTAAAGTTTTAATGATTAGCATTGGTGATAAAAAGCCCACACATGAAGCACACAGTAGCACACTCTGTAACCCTAAAGAGACAGGGTTTTTTTAAATCTAATATGTGTGTATATATATAATATTTATTTATTTATTTATTTATTATTATTATTTTTTTTCCATCTTGTTTTAACTCGTGCCCCATGCTCCATAAAAGCTTGTTGTCCAGTGAGTATCGATTTCTATTAAAAGACAATGTATTTGAATGTCCCTAAGGAGCCTATTAGGACCTTGTGATAACAGAGTTCTGTTATTTGTCTGACATCTTTTGAATGAACGCATTTTGAACTGTTGCATGAACAGAATAAATGACCAGTGTGAAGTTGCAGTGCAATATTTTGGTGTTTGGATTCACTAAAATGCTAAGCTAACCACCAAGCGTGATGAGTAATATTGACACATCGGTAAACATTTTTTTTTTTTGTTTTGTTTTGCCACATCTTCTCATGCAGTCTTAAAACAAGTTGTGAATGAATATAGAAATCTAGAAAAATATGGCTTGATCAACATATGACAAATCTCATGATTGCTGATCTACAGAATATTGACCAAAGTGATGGATTATGTTGCAAATATTATGTTATTACAAACAGTCCTTCATTAACGTCTCTCAGGTCTGGTGGAGATGCTGACCCGAGTGCAGTGCAGTCGAGCCGATGACCAGCGTGGCTTATTAACCAAAGAACAACTGGAGCTGCCCTCGTTCTTGCAGATTCCTGAGCGAGAGCGAGCAGAAAGGAGTGAAGACGAGAACCTCGAGAAGGTACAGGGGAGCTGCTCGAGCAACCACACGAAACCCGGCGAGAAAGCAGCGGATAAGGAGAAGCCCTGTGTTAATGGAAACCATAAAGACTTTAACGGACAGAAGAATAAAACAGAACAGCGTGGCTGCGCGGGCTCCGTCAAGGGGACGTCACATTGAGGGCGTGTGAATGCGAGTGTGCGTGTGAATGAGAGTGTGTATGCGTGCATTGTACAGTATGTGTGGACCAGGCTCCATGTTAAGCGAATTCACATGCTTTGTCTAGTAAGGACTGTAAACAGCGACGCAGTGTTAACTTTAAAAATGTATCATAAAAGCAAAGAGAACTAGGTGCTGAGGCTTTTGTGTCGGTTTCTGTGTTGTGTATTTATTTTTGTCCATTTGTGTTTTTAGCATTATGATCAAGCATGCTCATAGTATATTTATTTCGTGTCATTTGATGCACTTGCACATGCTTTATATGACCTTTTTTTAAAATTCACCTTATTTTTTTCACTTGAATTAATTTGTACTAAAAAAAAAAAAAGGAATGAACTTTTTGTTAAAGTGCTTTGTACTGTTTGTCTGTCTGTCTGTCTGTTCTCCGCACTGTTGCCTTTGCTCTAGAGATATAATACAGTTGAATACTGGAAAATGTCTAATGTCCATGTCTAATTAGTAACCTACACTCACTTCCTGATTTGCTGAGCTGTTCAAAAATTTGATTAAAAAGTGGACGTACCCATGAAAAAATGTTCCTTGAATGAAGGTAATAAAGCCACCCACATCAAAATACTCAAGTACTGTATACTGTTTAAATTGCTCTACATGTCGGTTTCAGTTCTTCAGATATCTTAATTTTTTTTTTTATCAGAGTTAAACTGGCATGGCTTCTAGCATGGGCTGATGATGTCATCAGGGATTTGACGCTTCCCATTTCAAACAGACAAAAGACTAACAAAAACTGAGTAGCAGTTGTGGGGGGGGAGAAAAGACAAACAGAAACTGAGTAGCAGTTGTGCAGGTGGTAATGCATTGCTAATGAGAGAGGTCAGAGGAGAATAGTCAGACTGGTAGGAGCTGGCCGGATAAATCTCCAAGCATTCAGGTTTGCTTGAGGTTAAATATTTAATATCGTGTATCGTGAGATGCTTTTCTGTTTACTATGGAGGGGGGTGTGGTTTATAAAAAAAAAAACTCTTTATGATAATACACTATATATATTACAGTCTTATGCAAAAGTTTACACACCCCTTGATTAACAGATTTTGGTGATTTTTTAAAAAATTGAAACGATGTTAACACAGTCTCTCTTGGAAATGGAAATAATGCACAATATTATCACCAAACATTGGTGCATTGTTACTTCATAGTTGCAGCCAGTGGCACAGGAAACATTGCACAGGTGGAGGGTAGAATGGATTCCACTAAATACCAGCAAATTCTGGAAGCAAACATCACGCCATCTATAAGAAAGCTGAAGCTGAAAAGAGGATGGCTTCTACAACAAGACAATGATCCCAAACGTACCTCGAAATCCACTATGGAATACCCCAAGAGATGCAGGCCGAAGGTTTTGGAACGGCCATCACAGTCCCCTGATTTAAACAACATTGAAATTTTGTGGGTAGATCTTAAAAAAGCTGTGCATGCAAGACGACCAAAGAATATTACAGAACTAGAAGCCTTTTACAAGGAAGAATGGGAGAAAGTCCCAAGTACAAGAAGTGAAAGACTTTTAACTGGCTATAAAAAGCGCTTGCAAGCTGTGAAATCCGGCCAGAGGAAGTGTTACTAAGTACTGATTATGTAGGGTGCCCAAACTTTTGCACAGTGCCACAATGATGTTTTTATTACATTTTTTTATTATCATTGTTCAATTTATGACATAAAAAGTAACTATGCATTAATGTTTGCTGAAAATATTGGGCATTTTTTCCATTTCCAAGGGAGACTGTGGTAACATCTTTTCAATTAAAAAAAATCACCAAAATCTGTTATCAAGGGGTGCCTAAACTTTTGCATAAGACTGTGTGTGTGTGTATATATATATATACACACACACCATTGCTACAGAAAAATCAATAATGAATGAGTGGGTTAAATGATGTGTGTGTGTGTGTGTGTGTGTGTTGATAGATATATAGATAGATACAATAGATAGATAAAATTATTTTCATGGCAGGAAAATGACTTTTTTCCCCTTAAATCCCCCCAACACACATGCATTCGCACTAACATCCACCGTCAACATCACTGTCTGTCTCAACCGGTGGGTGTGTGCGCTTGTCATGCATGTCTGTGAAATTATGAATGGACCGAGAGCGTGGTGTGGTGTGAGAAAGGCGCAGAGGAAGGGAGGGATGGAGAGAGGAAAGGCGTATCACTAGAGACACGGAATTATCATCATCTGGCAGCACATCCTCTCTGTCAAAGGTGGAGAAGAACACGGTAAGAATCATCTGTTTTCCTTTTTTATTATAGTACATCATTATTTGAATTATTTACTGGGTGCATTTGTGCGACGTAGAATGATTGAATGTCTTAAAAGTACAGTCTGTGTGGTCTCCCCCCCCCCCCCCCC